>JAURVB010014515.1:0-42571 GCA_033002965.1 Piper betle | reverse complement strand
TGCATTTTACCATCATTCTAAAAGAATGACCTATATTTAAAACACTCATACGCTTCACATGCAAGGTTGAACTCTAATTGATTTTGGTCCCGTTGTAAAACAAAGCCTTCGCCTATCTACATTTGAGCTGGTGTGAAGGTAGATTGAAGTATGATTGTTTAAGAAGAGGAAATATCTCATTTATTCCATCTTGGAAACACCAAAGTTCACAATTCAACAAGTTCTCCATGTTTCTTTTGTTGGCATTGGGGCAAAAGACAGTACCCAAAAACTCGGCTGTAAGAGGAACACCTCTGCATTTTTTGCCAATGTCTTCAAACTTTTGAACACCAACGTTTTCAATCATAATTCTCTCCGTCACTATCTTTGCAAATGCCTCTCTTTAGTAACTGTGTTTTGGAATAATATTCTACATCTTGGAAAATTTGAGGCGAAATGCTCAAATCTTCATTACTCAATGACCTAGTATATGTTTAGTTGTGTTCGAGAACTGTGTTTTAAAATCCAATCCCATATATGAAAACATTTGAGACAAAAGCCTCAAGTCTTTATTACTTAATTTAACCATTTATGCATAAAGTCTGCATCCTTCTTTCTCAAGTGGAGGAAGTTTAAGTCTAAAATATCACTGTTTTAAACTATCACTGATTTCTGATAGTAGTTTGTTGTTATTGTTTGAGAGCGATTGTACTTTTTTATAGGGTTTTTGTCATGTTTTCTGTGTGTTTATTGGGTATGTATGGAAATGACAACAATAAATAGACAGGATAAATAAAACAATAAATTTCTGATTATAAACTTAATATGTAAACTATTTTTTTCATTTTTGTAGAATTGAGCTGTTCTTTTTCATCGATATCATTGTCATTTATCATCGATGAAACTTTAAATCCACCTTCATTTAACAAGATTTGTATTAACTCCAAAATCCAAATCCAAGTCCAAAATAGAAATAGTGAGAAGTCGAGAAGGAAATGAAAGAGATCATCTGCGACAAAAATGATTTGAGTTATTACTGAGCACTTCTCAATTTTGCAGTTTTGAGGAAAATCTACATGGTAGTGGATGGGAGCTCTGACCTGTTTCTTCCTTCAAAAGCCTTCTGTTAGTGCATAAACTCGACCAGCTAAAGCTGGAGGCAAAGATGACAGAGCTGCTTGGATTTCCTGGTGCATAAAGGTTACAACATAAACACCAATGCAATTGAAGCTGTATACAATTTGTCAAAGCAGTTTATTTATTTATTTTATTTTATTTCATTTTATTTTTAATGTTCTCTATAGAGCAGGACACCCATATATGTAACATATGAGAACCATATTTCTTTTATAACCAATCAAAAAGCAAACTGAAAACAAAGTACATTACTTCAAAAATGGCAATTCAATAAATCAAAAGCTTACATTTGCTTGATAACGGGCCGAAAAGTGTATTAGAAGAATTGCTTTGTTTTGAAAGCTTTCCGCATAATCAGCTATCTGGATACAACCATCAAAAAATAGGAAGATTGAAGCTCCTTATATCCACCAAAAGTATGAAATGCGCAGCTATTGAAGCATACCTCAAATAAGTGTGTATGACCATAATCTCTTGCATGTTCAATGGTCACAGAATCATCGATAAGAGTGCTCTGTAAGGTAAGCAAAGTATGTTTACCATAAGATAAGATACTACGAGGCTTTTTCTGACAATTAGACAAACTCAAATCAGCTTGCAACGAGACTTTGTGCAGTTCATACACAGCTGTTTTTTCCCAATTTCATTGCAGTAAAAATTAGAATGAAGTATCAACGCTACACCAAGTAAAAATGCATAATTCTGAACAGACATACAACCTACTACTGTAATTTGCATAAACTAGAACCCAGAAAGAAATCATGCAATTTGCTGAACATGAAATTGGTGTACTCCCATTACAATAACAGACTATCATTTGTTGCAAATTCTCACAGCTCAAACAATTTACAAATGAAATAAGCACAGAATATTGATAAAAATCTGGGAGAAGAAAATCATACTCTTGTTACATGATTAATTTTGAATTCATTATACATAGTGATTCCCTTCACAAGGCTATAGGATGGGGAGTAATGGGTGGGAGTGTAAAAAAGGTCCCTTGAGAAAAATGAACCAACCGAGCTGGTCCCTCCAATTTCATATTTGGTCAATCACATATTACTAAATGTACTTACTGAAGTACTGGAATTTACTTACATAATAAACTATTCAACAACCAGGTCAAACAATTAAGTCTAATGGCAGATCAGCCAAAAAAAGGTCGTATAAACAAGACATCGATGCACTCGTAAAACAGAACAAGAGGAAGATAATGGATGAATGAAAAAAAGAATCTAGAAAAAGATAAACAAACTGACAAAAGTGAATGAGAATTAACCTGCCGGATCAGACAAGCATATATCATGGTTAACAGAGCCGGCCACTATTTGATATTGGCTAAAACAAAGTCAATAGTACCTTAACTGGGCGAAATTAATACACAGGCATACTAGAAAACCACAAAACAATGACAGTAAAATTAAAATGCAGCCTTGCCTCATTCCATAATAATAAATTTTAAAAGAAGAAAATGAAGAAAAATAAAACCACCTCTAATACAATAATTTTTGCTTTTAATGCATCAGCATTATTTGGATCAGCTATAAAGTCAGACATTGTATCCCCAGTGAAAGCAACCTCTGGATAGGTGATGGTATTAGTAATCTGCCAACCATAATAATTCTGGATTCAATGTTATAATCTCATAGGAAACCATAAAGAAGAGAGATTGTATATCAGCCAACTCCATCAACAATTATGACATTTTTCTAAACACACCTCCACACCTGATAGCCTCAAATTTTTTATCTCAGGACCAGAAAGACCAACATATTCTTGCTTGAGCTTATGCCTCACCGAATAAATAATATACCCCTGAAAAAAATATAAAATTTACATGAAATAGCTACTATTGCGTTGAGAATCTGTAGCATTTGCAATTTATTGGGTAGCTGTTATAAGGCACTTGTCAAAATAAAACCTTTCAACACTTTTGAAGAGTTACAAATGTTTTTGTGATTTAAAAAGTGCTCGGTGCAAAGAAATATATCACACACTGTGCATGAATATTCCAACAGACACGCTAAACAATTACCTGACTTGGAATAACATGATAAGTTCGAAAAGCTTTCACTTTAAGGTCATTCCTAAGCTGAAATTCTTGCCCTGAAGAAATACTGATAAGCTTCAAACTTTAACATATTTGATCAGGAAAACAACTGACTGCCAAAAGGGAAGCATCAGAGGTTTACCTACATCAAGTGCAACAAGGTTGTGCTTTAGTTCTGATTGGTCCATTGCTCTGTGAACTTCAAATAGTTTAGCCACATTTTCTTTAATAGCAGGTGGCACAAATATTGTAGGGGGTTTCATGCTATACAAACCTCTAGTGGCAACATACATGGGGAGGCCTCCCTTAAAAAGATTTTTAAAAAGCATCTAGCAAAAATGAGATTGGAGACTCACAAAGAGCAGATATGCCAGAAATGCTACCTAAATGAAGAGAAACAACTAAAACAAGGTATGACCAGTAAATGCATTGCAGATTTGTTCTCTGTTTTTAGTGGTAACCAATATAAAAATCAGTCCATGATGTATAAATTTTAAACGCAGTAGGCAAGATATTAAATGGAATATAAAATTCAGTATAAGCTCTTATAAAATTCAATATAAGTTCGCATGTTAAATGATTTAAGAAATACCAGAAGGAAAACCATTACAACCACTTACGCTCAAAGACTACCATTCTGCAATGATCCTCGTAAGAACATAATTCACTCAACGTTAAACTAACTGATCCGATCAAATTATAAGGTCGCATAACATAAAAGCCTTGTGGAACCAGGAAAACATAAAAACCTTGTGGAACATCCAAAATTTGAACAGATCTCAACCAGAAAAGCTATGTCAGGAAACAATTAATAGAAAAATAGAACTACTTTCTGCGCAAACATCCAATGGATGCAACTCCATCTGGATGACTTCTTTCTATCCATCCATTAATCACTAAAACAAAGGACAGAAAATTAAGCACTCTGGAAGCGACATTGACTCATTTTCAGACATGATAACTATTAAGAACTCTAAGTCACAACTTCGGTCATATGCAAAGCTGTCAACCAGCAAGTCATGAAATAAATCTCAAGAGAGCTCAATCTCCTAGTCTCGCCGCAGCATCACATACTATTGTTGTTAGTAGTGCCCATTCATAGGAGTGCAGAAGGAGCTATTCTAGATGATATCTACCTTCATTGTAAATGCTCTTCACATAGTTTCAAGCTCGAAAAAAGGCAAAGAGCCGATTTCCAAGCTTCGTAGCAAACATCCCATAGTAGTTAGTAATGTACACTCATTGGACTGAGTAAAAAACTATCTTCTCCCATTGAGAATGCAAGAAAACCTCGATGACGAACAAAGTAGCTCACTTTTAACAATCTAAAAGCAACGCAGTAATTCAGTCAATATTCTACACACCACTAGCAGAAAAGTAAAAATGGTATGAAAAAAAAACAGGAAAAGTTACGATGTGATCCATGTGGCCATGGGAGATGAAGAGGAAGTCCTGGGCAATGGCGTGCTGGGCGCACTGGCCGATGTCGAGGGCCCATCTGAGGGTGGGGAAGATGACGCAGGTCTCCAGCCCACCAATGGAGATCCCCTCCACGGGGTACCCTTCGACCTCCAGCAACCCTTTTGGCCGACTCTTCGCCTTCTCCTCCGGCTTCTTTCCTCCCTGGCTCCGTCGTCTGCCATGGAAACGTCGTTGTTTTCAAGAATTTCAACCCGCCCATATATCTACTACCCCTGCTCGTTGGGTTCGATTAGCGTAGAATATGCGCCATCCAACCCAAATCGAATCTCAATCTACCCTTTTTTTTGTTTTTATTTAAGCATTACAGCATAGGGTTTTTTTCTTTCGGTGTTTTACCCTCTTTTTTTACGTTGCAGTTAATTTTAACCTCATAATAATTTTAACATCTAGAGGGTTCATCAATGAAAAGAAAAAGGCCTACCATGTTTCCATTTCATATATATTTTAATTTTTCCAACTTGACTATTAAATTTTGATACGGGGAATTATTTTTGATGTAAGATTTTTTAACCAAATATGTGGGTTCTTTCATGAATCTTCATAGTTTGAAAAAATTATGGATATGCTATTTTGTGATGAAATTATTCATTTTTATTGAATCTAGTAAAAAATATTGAATATATTGAAATTATTTTTATTTTACAATACAATAGTTCCAACTTTTTTTTGTAATTTTTAATAAAATGTAAAAAAAAGTCTTTTAAGAAAAATGATCTAAGGCTTACCCGAACTCATTATAGAAACATTTAAAATATTAAATGAAAAAATACCCTTATATCATAAATCTTGTATAATTTAATGAGTCATATATACATGAGTTACGCCTCATATAGCTTAAATAAACTATACCTTTTATTTTGAACAATTTAGTGGGTCTCATAATTTAAAATCTATATAGATACATAATAAAATAAATAATAAGGGTAATTATTTAATTTCTACTCAATTTGATATTTTTTATTTTTTATCTTAATTATTAAAATAATTATAATAAAAATTAATTTCAAAATATGTATTAGGTAGTGTTTCTTTTGATAATTTAAATGTAGGCCATAATGACATCAAGGAAAGATAAAATTTTATCAACCTCCTATTTATGCACTCCATTTTTAAAATATATAAATATTATTTTATGGGACCCTTAAAAAATCATAAAGGATTTATGACATCAAAGGATTTATTAGTATTTATTTACACATTTACAGATCCACAAATCACCAACTTTGCATCAAAACTCTCTGTTTATCATAAATGTTAGTATAAAAATACTATGAAAATAATTTATCGTATTCCCAAAACATGCAATATTTCAATTAGTTGAAACACGGTTAAATTAACAAAGCAAGATTTTTTACTATTTATTGGTGAATCAGAAAATACTTTAATCTTCATCAAAATTTCCTATTCAGTCATAGAAATATTTCATCTATATCAAATTATTTTATGGTAACTCATATACCCTATTTAATCAGATGATTTCAAAATATTAGATTCAGGTTCTAAATTTTTAGATTTGTATCAGATCATATCCAAATATAATCATATTCAATTCGTGTCTGACCAAAATCTATCTCTAATGGAGACCATTATTATCTATTAAATGAGGAACTTCCCTATCATATTCAAGATTTCTACTCCGCTAATCGAACTAAAGCTACTTTGTCCTACATTTACCTTTGATCCAGAATTAAATTTGGTACCGGTAGTTATGGTAGGAAATGGTCAAAATAATATAAGGGAAGGTTCATGCCTATGTATTGTTGATCTCATAGAATTGACATTTCTTACCTCTATATTATGTCATCTAGATGAGATAGCTCATGAGGACATTATGCATAGAATTGTGAAAAGTCAAAGGCTAACATACTCTTCTCTATTACATTTATATGACTAGATTGACTTTACCCATTTTAGATTAACATTACTAGAGCTGACCGCAAATATATAATCATTTCTCGAAAAATTTATCTAATGTAAATTTATTTGTGGAATGCACCTTCCTCAGATGAATTTACCACTTTTTTTCGGTCAATGATAATCAATAACTGTGAGTTTAGTCAGTGAAACATATGATTTTCAGGACCGCACGTAATAGTATTGTGTTAAGGAATGACTGATTCAATTACTGAGAATTTCCTTGTAATGCAAGGTAAGATGCATTTTTTCCGCCCACAAAAACAATGGTTTATCTTATTTTAGGTTCTGATCAGAATATTTTTTGCAATTCAATGAAGCTTTTAGATGTATAGAAATTTCAATTGATTTGCTGTAGTCAATGGTTCATCTATGTGAAAAACTAACTTCCACCAGGGACTCTACAAGTCTGCCACTGCTCACACAATCCCAAAGCACAGACAAAGGAAGAAATTGGTTGATCGATAGTGGCCTTGAAATAAGATTTATAATGATTAAAGATACCTATCTTAAACAATGCTAATACATGCGATAAAAGCAAAGAAATTCAAACAAGAAATATCCCGCTAATAATATTAAATCGAAGTGGTCTCATCAAATCAAGCATTGCTGCAAGTTCATAGTAACTATGAAAACGAAGAGATTTAGGCTCAGAACAGAATAAGACAGGAGACTCAAAATGTGCAACCAATTCCACTTTATTACCTCCTCAACCTTTCATCCTCCTTCTCTGTTGAATCACTACATACCAGTTGCCTGAGTGTTCCTTTCAGGGCTCCGGCGTCAAGAGGAGTCCGCCTCTTGATTACCGATATTTGCCAGTGATAACATACCCTGCTGTTGTTCCCTCGGTTCACTGAATGAATCTCCAAAAACAAAAAAAAAACTAACTACCAAATGAATTGCTAGAATAAATTCCTCGCAATGGATGCTTCCCCTTCTTGAAGCTCACATAATGTCTAATCTATATTGAGATATGAAGAATCTTCTCGAAGCAAACAGCTACAATGATGGGCCCTGCCCTGTCCTTCCATCTCATTCAAATTAGAAACAATATAACAAAATCTAATGTATGTAATACATTAGAATATAAAACCCAATTGAGAATAATAATGCATTCAAGTTCAATAGTCGCAGTATCCCACCATAGACAAAATAGATTGAGTTTTTGATTGAACAGCTCGACTTACCAATCCATTGGCCTAATGAAGGGCGGATAAGCAAAGCACCAACACCAGCTCTAACTGATGCAAAAATAAGCGACGACCCACATCTGATTGTAGTACTGAACAATCTTTTTCCAGAAACTTAAGTTCCGCAGTTTTGTCAAATTCTTCCTCTTCATTTTCAGCAAAGACAGCTCAGAGGAACCGGTAGACATCAATTCCAACATTGACAATCCATGAGGCAGCCACACCTAATAAGTAACCTGCAACAGGAAGATGTGCAGAAACAATTAGCTGATGGAACTCATACGTCATTTAATAGCAAATACTGTTTAGTTAACTCCGAAAGTTGTTCTACTGACTCTACAGATTTATATAACTTCATTTAATGGCAAATACTGTTTAGTTACCTCTGAAAGTTGTTCTGCTGTCTCTAAAGATCTATACTGTTGATGGCCATCCCTTTTGTGCTTTGCGAATGGCTGACCCAGAAATATCTGGAAACATTGACTTTCAAGATCAAATTTTGATGAAGTTAACTTGGACATCAAAGCAAAGATTCCAGGAACTACTAATAAGCTCTAATGAAGCAGAACATTTGAGAGGAGCATACAACTAGCAAACATCCTTCGTTTGAAAAATGCCAAAAGCTCCTTCCCTAAAGCAATTCTCATCCTTTGACTTGTTGGTCCATTAAAAATGTATTGCAAAGTACAGATACAGTACAATTTAGCTAATAGTTGATCAGGGAAGAAAACAGGGAAAAGCAAAAGAAAAAGTCCCTAAGGAGTAAAATGAGAAAAACAGTACAACATTAAGGGATCAAACAGCATCAAAATCACTATAGATGCTTAATTACATTCAAAAAAAAAACATAAACACACTCACAGACATAACCACACACACTTCCAGCGAAATTGCAACATGAAATTTTGTTACAGTTGAGTGTTGCCACATTATCCAATGCCAAAAAAAGCTCATAAAGCAATAAAGTGGCAATTTTTTATGCGGACGGCTTTCTTAATACTCTCCCACAAAGGAAAGACGGGATGAAATTTGTGGCAGTAAGGAAACAGTCAGGAAACAAGAGAATATATAATAATTTACATCATTAGATCATATACATACTTAGCTAGGGCAGCCAGAATTTGATTTAGTTTTTAACCTACAAGAATCATGGGTCAGAATTTTCAAACTGTGTAGCATTCATAACCTTGAACAAAAACATGGTACAATCAAGTCCATATTTCACTGAAAAAGTATATTAGGGATCCAATGGATATTATAAATGAGCTTGAACAGCAAATACTTCTCCAAATACTAACATAGTTATTAAATAATAGAAACAGCCAACAGACTACTACACAGCACAAGAGTGATAATGAAGTATTTGAAAGACAACCAACCTTTGAGGAGTTTCCATGCCATCCTCTGTGATACATAATGAACAGAAACTCTTTGAAGCACTCGTTTGTCGTGATCAATGTAAATAATAAGAAGCAAAGAGCAGAACAACCTTCTGAACAGAGTCATCAATTAAATAGGATTCAAGCAAGAAGAAACTCATAGGTAGAAATGCTTTTTAAACAGAACAATAACTGAGACCTTTAAATATGTCACTCATGTCCATTGTCACATCATATAATAATGTGTAGACACTCAACAACGATGATGAGCATATTTTTAATAGATTCAACTAGTTCTATTGATCCCGATTTTACAAAACATAGCATCGCAAGAAAGTCTTCACAACAAAAAAAAGTATCCCTTCGTTCAAGGCTTTAAGCGTCACATACTCAAACAATATCAAACAATATAAACTACTTTCTAATGAATAAAACATTCAATTTATACAATCAATCTAATAGTTTTAACACATAAATGAAGGGGAAAAAACACCAAAACTAGGGGTGAGCATTCGGTCAATTCGGTTATGAACCGATAAAACCAAATAAATCGAATTATATTTGGCGGCCAGATTTCATAAGTGAAACCAAACCAAATTACTTCCAAAAATAGAACCAGGCTGAAATATTAGTTCGATAATCGAATAACCAAATTACTTCATAAGTTATTTTTAAAAAAAATTTGTTTCATTATTTAATCAAAATTATATCATTCTTTTAGTGAACATAATCATTTCATAAGTAATTCTAAATGTATATATCATATTTAACAAATAAAAATTCAATAAAAATATAATAATTTCATGATAATTAACATAAAATATAGATTTTAGAGCATTTTTTTAAAAAAAGTTTGCTTATTTCAATAATTCTGTTCGGTTAGGTTCTGAACTAAAATATGCATTTTGGTTTGTCTACAACCTTACCAAAAATTAACCGAATTCAGAACTGAACCTAATTGATAATTCGGTTTTGGTACGATTCAGTTTTCGGTTTTTCACCATATTATACTCACCCGTAATCAAAACCATCATTTAATTATGCAATGGCTTCCTAAAAAGACACAAAAAAAATTTACTAAGAAAGTAGTATTATAAAAATGGAAAATCTAATTAGGACAGGATAAAGAGTAACACCTTGGGTAAAAAAATGAACTATTACAGTGCCTCACGTATTATTTGCCAAATGGACTTTCGAAATGGATCAACCAAATCAACAGGTTTTTCTTCTTCTGCATCAAATGGAAAATCATCGTCATCCTCTATTTTATGTTTAGGCTCCAGCAAGGGCAAATATAATGTCAAAAGGCCCTCAATGTCGTCAAGCTGAATATCTTTAGTCCCACTGCACTTTTTGTAAAGGGAAGGCTTGCCGGAGACTCTAAGGGTGTTGGAGTGGAAGCTTCTAGGCATTTGGCGATTGTTGATGAAAGAGTCCTAAACTCGTTGCTTATAAGGCACTTGCTTGTATCCTCTTTTCCGTTCTCTTTACTTGTGTGCTTATTCGTTTAGCACAATTAACTTAACTTCCGTGAGGTTGACTATGTCAAAGGTTTAGCCTTAAGTTATATCAAGTCTTAGGCGACTTAACCACTTATATGGTTCGAATTGATCCCCAAAACAAGTAATAACTCGGAATTAGACTTATAGTGCATTATGCACACACACATACCCACACACACACGCACGCGCGCGTATTTTGCCTTGCATAATTGCTCTTATTTGTTTAAATTGATTCCTCTACTCTTTGTCCATACTTGCATTCATTTTAAAAGCCCTCAGGGTTATGGGAATCTAATCATTTTATTTTAAGCATTTTTTATTAGCTCTTGCAGCATATGCACTTTCAAGGAGATGTATTGAGATATTTCCCTCCTCATGTGATGGTGGTTGGCAAGGTATCGAACAATGTCACATCAACTTCAACAGGTGTTCAACAATGGTATGGAGTGGAAGCTTTTTCAAAGGATTTTCTACATGGGTCAGGAAGGGGAGATTGTATCGGTTGTATCTCATTCCCCCATGTGAAGGATGACAAAACCAACCCAAGATTATTCTGTATGATTTAGGAGAGAGAATTGTTCGAGTCTCTCATCATACATGAAGGTATGAAACCGAACAGATATGAAGTTAGACGAAGAGGTACGAGGAATACGAGAGAAATTATAAAAGATGAAAAAGAACTCATTCGTGAGTGAGTTCAAATGCTCATTGAGGAGCATTTGGTGTTGGCACTTCGTATCCAAGAGGTTGGTCATGTTTTTAGTGTGTTTATTGTATCCATTGTCTATAAATATTTAGTCGTACATGCTTATTGATGTACACCCATGAGTGTGATATTGTGTGCCACTATGAGGCTTTATAGTGAGGTTTGAAGTGTATTACCAAGACTTTGTGTACTCTTAAAGGAAAGTTAGTGTGCCCATTATTTGCAATAGTGGATGGTTTACATTTTTTCCTATACTTTGGGGGGTTTTCACGTTAACTCTTTGTGTGTTTTCCCTTGTTTATTACTCCTTTATTTACCTTTCCAAAACATAACAAATTAACTTAGGAGTTTTATGTGTTAAAATCCCCACAGCTTGTTTTTTTATTTTAAAACCAAATCCTACTCAAATTCGTTATGGGGGCATTTAACATATTAAATAAAGTAGACTCATTCCATTATAATTTATGAAGCTTGTATAACTTGATTTGAGGAGTTGAATGCAAACAAGTTAGGTACTAAGTAGGAGTTCTGAAGTTAAAATAGAATTTTTAAATTCCATCGATGAAATACAGGATTTTTAAAATAGAGTTCTTAACATTCCAATGCTCACCTGAGACAGCTTGTGTCAAATACAGGATTTTTGGGATTGTTTATAACTTATACATTTGACCTCTCCTGCCCTCAATTTGTAATGTGAAGTTGCATAATCAAATGTTTATTGGAAGGATGTCGTGCTTAGTAGAGTGCTCGAAATGGACTCTTGTGGATGATCAAAATAACGCTTCCCTCCATTTCCACCTTGCAAATTCACCCTCAATATTATTAGTAGTGCATAGAAAGTGAATTGTTAAGATTTTTAAGAAAATTACTTGGTCGAGATTTTTTATTTTAAAACCAATTCCAACCCTAACTCTTTATAGGGGGATTAAAATATTAAATGGAAAATTATCATTGAATCATATAACTTGTATAACTTGACTTTAGAGTGGAGTCGACTCGAGTTAACTCCATACCCGTTCGGTTTAATTTACATTAATCTTTTAATCTAAGAAGGAAAGGATTGTATCAAATTAGGAAAGATTGCCTCTTGAAATTTATAAATATATGATTTATATTATTTTAACTAATAATTTTACTAAAATAAAATAACTAAAATTATATTTTCATACTTTTACTTGAGTCGAGCTATTCCACTAGGGGAGTTATTGATAGAGTTCAATTAGGAAAGTCATGAAGTGGAATCAACTCAGATGAATTTATATAGTCCAATAAGAGTTTAAAACTATTGTATTATCTTGTCTTGCATACGAGGATAACAAAAAGCTGGATGAAGATATGAATCGAGCTACTGCAACGAACCGTGTTAATTAATGTTTTTTAACAGGGATTGAGATGTAGTCCTGTTATAGGCTCTGTTCATGATGATCATGAGGAGTAATACTACGTGCCAGCAAGATTATTAGCTCCTGGCCTTGCCATCTAATTTAAGGGCTTAAATTAAGGTTGACGACTGCACCATATCCCTTTGTACTCAATGGCTGCAATGTTATGCGCTGCTGCTGCTTCCTCTTGCGTATCTAAGAAAATATCCGAAATGGCAATTTAATATGATCAATTGTTGTGATGAATTAGATCTATTCATGGGTGATATGGGTGTGATTATAAACTACCATAGGTTAGCAATTTAATATGATCATTTGTTGTGATGAATTAGATCTATTCATGGGTGATATGGGTGTGATTATAAACTACCATAGGTTCCCAGGAAAGGTATTTGTTTCCAAACACTTCCTATAGACAAGAAAAATAGATTAAAAAATAAAATAAGGTCATACTATTTGGTTACTATTATGAGAAACCCAAATTCTATGTTTGAGTAAACTACACCTTATATGGGAAGACCCATGTTGGCTGAAGTAGGAACTCTGTAACGTTTATAGGTAAAAATGTGGGAAATGTGTAGGTGTAGGCGACGTGGAGAGACAGCGGATGATTTTGTTTCTATCACTAAACTGCCATTATGTGCAAGTTAAGTGAACTTTTATGATTCAATATTTGGTCGCTAATAATATGTTGGGTATAAGAGGAAGAAAGAAAATGATTTAATAAAAAATGAAATTAATTTTCTCATCATTTTCTCTCATGTGTTTGGTTATAAAAAAAATCATTCACATTTTTTGTCATTTCCTTACACTTTTGGTAGGAAAGTAATTGTAGAGTTTTTCGTTACGGATTTTCTTTTCTCGTATTTTTTTACAAACCAAACATACAAAACTTTGTGAGAAGTATACATTTCTCACACTTTTTCTCTCTAATAATCCAAATAGACTCCAAGGTAAATCATCTTTAAGAGATAAGAATAAATATTTTAAATTATAGATTTGCTGTACCCGTCAACTAGTCAGAATCCATTATTCAAGGGTAACTCCATTAGTTGTTCACATCCATCTTTTCTAGAAGTAAGGCCTTTTATTCTTAGTTTTTTCAAAGATTAGAGGCACCTTGGAAAGCGAAGGCTATAAAGGCTGAGCTTATAAGTAAAGCGTTGGAAAATTTGTCCACTAAATTGTTTTGAATGTTTAATTTGTGGTTCGGCTAAATCACCAGTTTGAGTGGGGTGGTTGAGTTGGGAGGCATGACTTGTGTATTTTGCGAATGCCATTTCGGCTGTTTGGTTCGGGTGGTTCGTAATCCAAACCACGGATTACTCACCCTAATTTTACATGGGCAGGCTAGCTGGTTGTATGTGATTCGACTTACATTGGTTGAACTTAGTTCTCTTGTACTAGTTAGTTTGGGCGATGAGACATGTATTGTAACTACGCGTAGGCTAATTAGTTTTAATTCAACTCATGCCAATCGAGTTAGTATTTCTCTAAGCTTGGTTGAGTCGGGTGGTTAGACATGAGTGTTTACACAGACAATGTCGATTTGATTCATGCTAAGTGAGCCATACACTTCCAAATTCTATTATACAAGCCTCTAAAATCGGATTTGTGCATCAATTCTATACTACATGTATGCTTATTTTTCTAAGCTTTAATTGTAAGGGAGTGAGATAACTTTACAAGGAGAGATCTTCGTTATTTTTATAATCCTTACAAATTTCTATTAAAAATTTTATGCCAATTGCTTTATTTGTATTTTTAAATGTTTTATTAGTTAATTATGGTATGTTTCAGAGACCCTTCGTTAATAGAGAACTCCTGATGTTGTATCACATATGCCCTCCAAACAAGCGAAACAACAACCACCCTTTTTACACACTTCTTTCTCCTAGAGTTTGTGCAAAAACCATATGCGTGCACACAATTTGTTTGCACGCACACATGAAAACCTGCCCTCAGGATTGTAAGGTTGTTCGTTACTTTATTGAGCTGAAAGCTTGACTCGAAGGTACAATTACTTGACTTATTTTTTTTATTTTAAAAGAAAAGCTAACAAAAAACCTAAAATTAAGCAACCATTTTGGACTTGTGTATGCTCTCAGATATTACTGGATTCTAACTCAAAATGAGAACATAACCAATATACTATAAAAAAGAAGGATTCTATAATGATCTTAGAAAAGAATATGAAGCGATTGGAGATAAATAAAAATGAATCCTACTTGAGCTTGATTTGAAGTATACATACTCATGTCAAACTCAGCCCAATTTCATAAGCTAGGCTCTTTATTAGAAAACATGGTTTCTATCCTTGCAAATTTGTCACGGTCAAGACAACTATCATGGAGTTTGTCACGGTAGTCCGGTTGCAAAATCCGTATAAAGAGAAGAAATAATCCGTATTTTTTATAAAATAGAAGCCCAACACCCAGCCTACACAAGGAGGTGGAAAAAGAATCGTCTTTTATCAGCTACAGAGTGAGGAGATGCTTTGTTTGGTCTCATGACTTTTTATTCCCTTTTACATGCTACAATGATCACATTGATCAACGAGTTTCAGGATTTAGATGCAAAATGATAATAAGAAGAATTTTGGTATGTGCAAAACATATGCAGTCTATGGCCTCTACGCATTTTGAGTAAAGTGAGTTTGTTCATTAGAGCATAATATATATATAGTTACATGTGTACTAAAGAAAATGACTAAATTAGAGAATTTCTGAAATTATTTAGGTTCTTTGTGTACAAGAAGAAAAAACGAACTATATTGCTTCATGATAATTAAGGGCCACGCAGTTGCTACTATACTTCAAATAGTAGGCTATGATCTGTTTTCGGAACAGAAATGGTGCGAAAGTTCGAGCAAGCTAATCATGTGGAAAGGCTTTGGCAATTGGAAACTGCTGCTTGAAAGTAGGACCTGGGCAACTTGTTTCATGGTTGGTCGACGTTCAGGGTTGGGGTTTAAACACTTGATCCCCATGATCACCATTGAAACAAGACTGCTGGCTACCTCGTCTGATGGTGATGTGAGGCGCTCATCCAACAAATTCAACAATCGTGTGTCATTGTTGAAGTTATTGGTACTTGTACATGCAGATAAAGAGTCTAACAATTGCCCAGGATGCCTCCCCAGTAAGACTTCAAATGCCACCACTCCAAAGCTGTAGACATCACTTCTCTCATCGACTCTCATGGAGTAAGCTAGCTCTGTATATTTGAAGCCAAGAGAATTGCAAAAATTAGAACTGTTGTGACTTTAATTTTATACTAGCTAATGTTATTGAACAATTAAAAGCCTTGAAACTCAAAAAATATTATGTGCTAACCTGGGGCCATGTACCCATAGGTTCCTGCAGGATTGGTCCAGTTTGATGTGTTGGGCTTGAGCAGCCTGGCCATGCCAAAGTCTGATATGCCCACCTCATAATCAACATCCAGGAGCAAATTATTGGTAGAGATATCTCGATGGACGATTGGAGGTATGCAATCATGGTGCAAATAGGCCAACGCACTTGCCACCCCTTTAACTACATTCATCCTCTTCTTCCAGTCCAGCTCTATTGCATCTTCATTCCTTGATAGAATTCCAGCCAAGCTTCCTCTTTCCATGAACTTGTAGACCAAAAGCATGGTGGTAGATGGGGAGGTGTAACCATACAACTTCACTATATTTCGATGGCGAATCTCCAACAGGGTCTTTACTTCATTGTGAAAGCTTCTTCTATCAATCAGCTCCTCATCCTGATCTTCACTTTGGTGTATTTTCTTCACTGCTACGAGCTGACCAGATGGCAATTCTACCTTGTATACTTTACCTGTGCCCCCGCTTCCTATGTAGTACTTGTCATCAAACCCTTCGGTTGCTTCTATGATTTCTTGGTACGATACCTTCACATCACGGCTCCATAGTTGATCACATGAGATATCAAGAGCTGCAGTGCCTATTCTTTGGCAATGAACTCTAAGTAGAATTCCACATATTAGCAGGAGAAGAAATGCACCAGCAACTACGGAAATGACCAATACTATTTCTGTGTTTTTGTGGTGACTTTTAACTGAGAAGTAGCATGAAGGTTGGCCTGGTAAGTGACCACAGAGACCTTTGTTGCCTTCTATGGATGCACCATTGAGAGCTTTGATATCTGGAACTGGACCATCTAAATCATTATACGACAGATCAATTACTTGTAAACTTACCAACCCTTCAAAAGATTTGGGAATGGATCCACTCAGAAGGTTGTGGGAAAGATTTAGGCTTTCTAGTTTATCAAGCTTTCCAAGTTGGCTAGGAATTTCTCCACTGAGATTGTTGTAGCTCATGTCTAGGAATTTCTGGAGGTACATTAGATTTCCAATTTCAAATGGGATTGTCCCATTCAAAGCATTTTTGCTCAAATTCAGGGATATAAGTTTAGACCACCCAACCAGCTCTTTTGGAATTTGCCCACTAAGTTCATTTGAGGAAAGATCAAGTATTTCCATATTTGATAGTTTCCCAAGTTCCAAAGGTATCAAACCAGTGAGTTCATTGCCACTAAGACTTAAACTTCCAATTGATGTTAAGTGTCCAAGCTCCATAGGAATTGCCCCTGTTAGTTGGTTAGAGGAAAGATCAAGCACCTCCAACTTTTTCAACTTGCCAAGTTCCTTTGGTACAGTGCCAGAGAGTTTGTTTGAGGATAATCTCAATGTTATCAAGTTTGGTGATTGTCCCCAGCTAGCAGAGATTGTACCATATAAATTGTTGCCACTAATATCTACATATTGGACATTTGGGTATACGCCAAAGTCTTTATTCATGTTTACATAAATTTTGGTTTTTTGTAGGGAAATTATTTCCAACGTTGTGCAATTTCTCAGGCTTCCTGGAATTGTTCCGCTGAAGTTGTTATATCCTGCTGAGAAATATGTCAACTTTTTCCCTTGGCAAAGTTGATTGGGCAGAGGACCTGAGAAATGATTGCGACTAACTATGAATACAGACAAGTTTACGAGCTTGGACATCTCCTTGGGAATACTTCCCGATAACTCATTCAAGAAAAGGCGAAGGTCGGTGAGGCTTTTCAGGTTACCAAAGGAGTCAGGGATAGAACCATTGAGACTATTGTTGTACAGTTCCATGTAAACTAGACTTTCAAGATTTCCTAATTCCGGAGGAATCGGTCCAGAAAGCTGGTTTTCAAACAATTGTAAAATTTGAAGCTTTTCCAAATTTCCTAAACTGGATGGTATGGAACCTAAAAGTTTATTACTGGAGAGATCTAATATAGTTAAGTTAACTAAGTCTCCCTACCTCATCTGGAATGGGACCGGACAATTCGTTAACGTATAATTGGAGGGATTGCAAATTGACCAACTTTCCAAGTTCACGGGGAATAGAACCATTGAGATTGTTTTGATACAGACTCATGTTGACTACATTTTTTAGATTGCCAAGCTCAGGAGGAATGGGGCCTGAAAGCTGGTTATTATCCAAGTAGAGAACTTGAAGCTCTTCCAGGCTTCCAATTTCAGAAGGGATAGGACCGGACAACTTATTGTCGTTCAATGACATCTCTAGAAGCTTGGTCAAGTTACCCAAAGTTGGAGGTATGTTACCAGAGAAATTGTTTCCTTGTATGTATAGAAAGTTTAAATTCCTGCAATTCCCCAAACTCGTTGGGATTACACCATTCAGGTTGTTCAGGTCCAATCTCAGTAGATTGAGGTTTGTGAGGTTTCCTATTTCATGTGGTATTGGTCCACTCAATTGGTTTCCTTTGCAGATTAAAGTCCTGCATGTTTTTCAGCTGCCCAACCTCCACAGGAATTTTCCCACCAAGAAAATTGAAGTTCAGATCAAGAGAGACAAGTTGGGTCCATTTGGGAAAGAAAGAAGAATCTAGTTCTCCTGTCAATGAGTTGTTGGAAATGTTGAGCCATCTTATCATTGTAAGGTTAGCCATTGATGGAGGCAAAACACCAGAAAGGTTATTGCAAGAGATGTTTAGATATGTGAGTTTGGAGAATGTGGGGAAGCTGAACTGGTCTAGGCTACCTTGCAAACTTGAATTGAAGAGCTCAATATATGTGACTCTACCTCTCTTATTGCATGAAATTCCATACCAGTTGCATGGGCTTGCAGAGTTGTTAGGAGGCAAAGTCCATGACTGCAACATTGGTGACTGAGTGAAAAGGCTGGACTTCCACTTGAGGAGGGCTTCTCCTTCCCCAAATTGAGCAAGAGCTAGCTTTGTGCTGAAACAAAACAGAAATATCAGACTACAAGCAAGAAGAAAAGTAACTTTTGTGCATGAAGAAGAAGCCATGTGAGTTTCTTGCATCACAGTTCACCCTATTTCTGTCTTTTTATAGAGTTTTTGTTTTACTACCCAAATATTACATGTTATATAAGAAAGAAGTCAACTCTTGTGTGTAAGGTGCCTATTCTCAAAGGATAATAGAGGGTGGACTTAAGCATGGAGTAAATTATTTTGGACTTAAGCATGGAGCTTCAAAAATATGAAAAAATAACTTCGTGCTGATATCTTGATTTTTGATTGATTAAGATTGAACATATATGATTCTAATATTTATTTGGGGTAGAATGCTCTGTGTCTGTCATACAAGTAGCTGACTGTGTATCCCAGGGGAATGTAAAGAAGATATCTGCGTTGAAACTGATAGTAAATATTACTTTAATGAATGACGTGCCTCCATAGCATACTTGTGTTCGCTGTTGTTGATCTCCAACTTTAGGGGATTTTTCTCAACAATTGGCGCCGTCTGTGGGAACTTTGGGTCTCATTCAATCGGATCTTGATTTGAGTGGGAGTCATGGCAGACACTTCCAAGATTGGGAAGATTGAGAAATTTGATGGAACAAATTATCAATGGTGGAGGATGCAGATTGAGGATCATCTATACGAGAAGCAACTACATCAACCGCTTGTAGGTACCAAGCCAGAAGCGATGTCAGCCGAGGAGTGGGCCTTGTTGGATAGGCGAGCCTTAGCTATCGTTCGATTGTGTTTAACACAGTCGGTGGCATTTAATGTCTCCAAACAGACAACCGTCAAAGGGTTGATGGAGGCATTAGCTGGTGTTTATGAGAAGTCATCAGCCTCTAACAGGTTATTTTTGTTGAGGAAGCTTGTCTATTTAAGGATGCCCGAAGGTAAATCTATTGCTAATCATTTGAATGATTTCAATAAAATTTGGGCACAACTTGAATTTGTGGAGATGACCTTTAGTGAAGATATTAAATCTTTAATGTTCATGTGTTCTTTGCCAGAGAGTTGGGATACGGTAATTACATCTATAAGTAATGCATCAAAAGAACAACTAAAGTTTGATGAAGTGCTAGGTGCAATCTTGAATCAGGAGATGATGAAGAGGAGCATGGTAGATAGCACACCGTCCATCTCGGGCACAGCTTTGTCGGTGGACAAAAGCAAGGGCAAAGAAAGAGGAAGAGGTCAAAGTAGAGGTCCTAAGAACCGAGGGCGCTCTAAATCCAAAGGAAAATTCAAGGGTAAGCCTACTTGTTGGATTTGTGACAAGGAAGGACATGTAAAGAAGGATTGTCCCGAGCGAGTCAAGAATGTAGCTAATGTTGTTGATGGTCATGAAGAGAAATTTTGTTTATCTACTCATGATGATTACAACATAGATACATGGTATATTGATTCAGGTGCTTCATTTCATTGTACTTCTCACAAAGAATGGTTTTGTGATTTTGTCAAGAGTGAGTTTGGATATGTAACTATTGGCAATGGTCAGAAGTGCAAAATTGAAGGTAAGGGAGTAATTCATTTGAAGATGCATGATGAAGGTAAACTTATTCTCAAGGAGGTCAGGTATATACCTGAATTAAAGAAGAATCTTATATCTGTTAACAAGCTGGACCAAGAGGGCTATAGGATCACATTCGAAAACAATCAGTGGAAGATCAGCAAGGGAGCATTGGTAGTGATCAAGGGGAAGGCGGTGGGCACACTTTACCCATTGTCTACCAAGGTAGATCCGTTTGTTTCTTTGGCCGCTGAGAAGAATGACATAACAACGTTATGGCATAGAAGGCTTGGTCACTTGAGCGAGAGTGGGATGAGGATCTTACATTCCAAGAAGGTTTTGACAGGTATAATTGATTCTAACTTTGGTTTTTGTGAAGACTGTGTTTTAGGTAAACAGAAACGGGTCAGCTTTACAAAGGATGGGCGAGAGATGAAATCCAAAAGGTTGGAGTTGGTTCATACAGATGTTTGGGGGCCAGCCCATGGTAAATCTTTTGGAGGTAATTTCTATTTTGTTACCTTCATTGATGATTTTAGTAGGAAGACATGGATCTACACTATTAAGAAAAAATCAGAAGTCTTTAGCATTTTCAAGATATGGAAAGCCCGAGTTGAGAATGAAACAGGTTTGAGATTGAAATGTCTTTTGTCGGATAATGGCGGAGAATATTGCAATAAGGAGTTTGACTCCTATTGTGAAAAGCGGGGGATTAGAAGGATCAAGACAGTGCCAAGGACACCACAACAGAATGGGGTGGCGGAGAGAATGAATAGGACCATCCTAGAGCGAGCGAGAAGCATGAGGGTTCATGCTGGACTCCCTTTGCATCTTTGGGGTGCCACTGTGGATACAACTGTCTATCTAATCAACCAAAGTCCATCAAGCATCTTAGATGGAAAAATACCGGAAGAGGTATGGTCTGGTAAGAAAGTTGACTACTCTTTTCTTAAGGTCTTTGGTTGTATTGCATATGCACATGTTGACAGGGAATCAAGAAAGAAGCTTGATTCAAAATCCCTCAAATGTGTATTTCTTGGATATGGGGGTGACGAGTATGGTTACCGGATGTGGGATTTCGAGAACAACAAGGTGTTTCAAAGTCGGGATGTTGTATTCAATGAAGAGTGCATGTACAAAGACAGGAAGAAAGAAAAGATTGAGGAGTCGAAAGAAAAAGAGTATATGGAGCTTGATGAGACAGATGAAGAGATACCAAGTGCTGAAAATCAAGGATTTGTTCCAAGTGATGAGGAACAATTATCTTCTAAGGAGACTGAACAAGAAGGTGAGTCACAGGCTAATCAACCAAATGATGATGAATCAGATTCTGAATATTCTGATGCACAAGTTGAAATTGATGACTCAGAGCCACCACAAGAGATAGTTGTTGCTCCAGAACCAAGGAGGAGCACAAGGGTCAGGAAGCCTACTCAGAAATTAAATTTAATTGTACAACATGTTTTGTATACTGATGCAGGAGAACCGGAGTCCTATGATGAAGCCATGAGTGACAAAGCTCATCTTAAGTGGGAGTTGGCCATGAAGGATGAGATGTCATCATTGGAGAAGAATCATACATGGGAGTTGGTGAAGTTGCCACCAAAAAGGAAGGTTCTACAAAACAAGTGGATCTATCGGGTCAAGTCTGAAACCGGTGGTGTACAAAGGTATAAGGCAAGACTTGTGGTGAAAGGTTTTGGTCAAAGAGAAGGAATTGATTTTCATGATATATTTGCACCTGTTGTAAAAATGACTTCTATTAGAATTATTTTGAGTATTGTGGCTGTAAAGGGATTGTATTTAGAACAGCTTGATGTAAATACAGCTTTCCTTCATGGTGATTTGGAGGAGGAGATCTATATGGAACAGCCAAAAGGATTTGAAGTCAAAGGTAAAGAAAATATGGTGTGCAAATTGAAGAGGAGTCTATATGGACTCAAACAAGCACCAAGACAGTGGTATTTGAAATTTGACAAGTTTATGTTAGATAATGGATTTGCTAGGAGCAATTCGGACCACTGTGTATATCTACAAAAGTTTAATGATGGCAATTACATTATTTTAACTTTGTATGTAGATGACATGCTTGTTGCAGGGACTTGTATGGAGAAAATTGTTGATCTCAAAATGAGGTTAGCCAAGAGTTTTTCCATGAAGGACTTGGGTGAAGCAAAACAACTTCTTGGGATGCAAATTACCCGAAACAAGAAGAGCAAGAAGTTGTGGTTATCTCAAGAAGGGTATGTGAAGAAAGTTCTTGAGAGATTCAACATGAATGAATCTAAGCCGGTGACTACTACTTTGGGTAGTAATTTCCAATTGTCAAAAGAACAAGGTGCTAAGAGTGAGGAGGATAAAGCTCACATGAAAACGGTGCCTTATGCTTCAGCTATTGGAAGTCTTATGTATGCTATGGTGAGTACAAGACCAGATATTGCACATGCAGTGGGAGTAGTGAGTAGATTCATGAAGAACCCAGGAAAAGAACACTGGAAGGCAGTGAAATGGATTTTCAGGTATTTGAAAGGAACTTCTAATTACTGTTTGTGTTTTGGGGGTGATAATATTGATGTGCAAGGTTATGTGGACTCAGACCATGCTGGAAATAGAGACAATGGCAGGAGTACATCTGGATATATCTTTACAGTTGGTGGAACTGCAGTGAGCTGGGTTTCCAAATTGCAAAAGATAGTTGCTCTATCTTCAACTGAGGCTGAATATGTGGCTGCTACAGAAGCTAGCAAGGAGTATATTTGGATTAAAACTTTAATGAATGAGTTAGGTTTTAATGGGGTTGATTGCAGGTTGTACAGTGATAGTCAAAGTGCAATCCATTTAGCCAAGAACTCGGCATTTCATTCTAGGACCAAGCATATTCGGTTAAGGTATCATTTTATCAGATCTTTGTTAGAAGAAGGTAAATTGAAGTTGGAGAAGATAGATGGCAAAAAGAATCTGGCGGACATGTTGACTAAACCGGTGGAGGGACAAAAGTTGAGCTTTTGCTCAACTTTGGTGAACTTGCACTAACATGCAGGTGAAGGACTTATGCAACGAACAAGTGGAGGAAGAATGATATCATACTATTTGATCAGTGTATTTTTTTTCAAGCAAATAACGACATTGAAAACATCTGCCCTTGTTATGTTTGTTGTTTACGTTAATTTTGTTGTAATTAAGATGCAACTATAAGTGCATATTGATTTTTTTAATGTAAGATCTTACAAAATTAATCCAACATTTAATACCTGGACGAAATAGATCTAGATGTATATTAGTGAAGGTATGCATATATATCTTAATTTTGGTTAACAAATTTTGAAAAGATGACTTAGAGCCAGATCGTTACATTGAAGATCATTGAAACTTTCCTTATTAAAAAATAAAAATGAACCTTCCAAATATGTTCTATGAGTGATCACTTTGCACTGGTGACTTGACTTCTTATATATCAAATTTTCAATTCATTGGTTCATTTAAAGAGGCCAACATATCTACTATTATTAATAAAAGGAAAACTTAATATTGGCCTCTGATTAAAAGTAGGAGATTTAACAAATCAAAATATAATAAAAAAAAATAAAAATATAAATTATTATAGTTTATCTCAAATAATAAATCAAATTATTATATTTTATCTCTTCGTTTGGATCTATCTTTAAATTCAATCGGAATCTATATTCAAGATATTAGATTCTTATAGTTTGTCCCATCATTATTAAACAAGAATTTATCTATAAAATTAAAGCTTATCAACAATATAAATTGTGTGCACGCATAGCGAGACATCTTGCCTAGTTGTTTTCATTTATCAATGTGTTAGAAGCTTATACCTAGAAGTTGGGGAACACAACTCCACCCCGCGGCTATTGCTCTGTACTTCATCGATCCAAAAGCCCGGATAAAGGATGAACTTGGTTGCGAAAACATGTGGCAACCTACAGGGGCCTTTAAATCAAATTTATAACGGTTATGTGTAGACCTTGAACAACACTAATATTATATGCAATTAAAGCAAAAAAATCCAAACAAGAAATATCCCACTAATATTATTAAATCGAAGCGATCTCATAAAATCAAGCGTCTAAGTTCTAAGTAACTATAAAAACGAAGAGATTTATTAGCAGGCTAATAACAGAATAACACAAGAGGCTCAAAATGTGCAAACCATTTCCACCTTATTACCTCCTTTACCTTGCATCCTCTTTTTTTCCTTAAGTGACTACATACCGGTTGCGTGGGTGTTTATTTTCGATAATTTGCAGGCGACAACTTACCCCAAATAGTTAACCCTTACCTGGGTTTGAATACAAACTCAGACAAGGTTTGATTTCTTCTTTGCCGCTTTATAGATTGAGTACACACTAAATTTTAGAAGTTTGGTTCTAAGGACTGCCAGGCACAGTACATTCTCGGGTAGTTGGTGTTACGGGGAACACATTATTTATTTAATATCTAGAATTTGGAGATTAGAGATTTTGGATCTTATACTAATTTTTAATTATCATTTATTTTTATTCAGTTATTTTGCTAGAGACCCTTAATTGTTCTTTTGAATAAAATTTTAGTAAATTCTTCATTTTTTGTGTTTCAGAACTGTGGATACTATTCCATCCTGGCTTGGTTAAAACTTTGGTTTCTTGGGTCAGGTTTGGTAGTTTTGTGGTTCAAATACGAGCAAAATGTTATTTTAATGTGTAAAAAAAATTAATCGTGTTTCACTATTAATACCTCCAATTATTATGCTTTGAAATGGAGATTTAAAGTTACACTATATATCCTATTACACAAGGATCTTTAAGTAATATCGTCCTTAAGTGATATAGATCCGTACGTAAGATCGTCGTAGCAAATCACCTAATAATATTAAATGATAATAAATTACTTAATTTTGACTTAATCACATATTGGAGAAGGACTATGATTTTTGTAGTTTCTCCTCTTATTTTTTGTAGTCTATGGACTCCTGGCATATTGAGTAAAGTGAGTTTTTTCATTAGAGCACATATATAATGATATTTCTTAGGATAGTTACACATGTATTAAAGAAAAATACTGAATTAGAGAATTTCTGAAATTATTTTAGGTTTTTGGTCATTTACATATCTTGTGTACAAGAAAAGAAAACACCATGTGAGAAGCAAACTATATCGCTTCATGCAGATAAGCACAGCAGTGGCTAATTAGCTGCTACATTACAAACAGTAGGCTATGATCTGTTTTCGGAACGGAAATGGTGCGAAAGATCGAGCAAGCTAATCATGTGGAAAGGCTTTGGCAGTTGGAAGCTGCCGCTAGAATTAAGAACCTGGGCAACTTGGTTCATGGATGGTCTAAGTTCAGGGTTGGGATTCAAACACTTAATCCCCATGATCACCATGGAAACAATGCTGCTAGCTACCTCGTCAGATGGTGATGTGAGGCGCTCATCCAACAAATTAAACAACGTGGTGTCATTGTTGAAGTTATTGGTATTTACAGACAAAGAGTCTAGAAATTGCCCAGGATGCCTTCCCATTATGACTTCAAATGTTACCACCCCGAAACTGTAAACATCACTTTTCTCATTTACTCTCATGGTGTAAGCCAGCTCTGTATTTATCAAGCCAGAGAATAACAAGCATTAGAACTGTCACAACTTTGATCTTGTACTACCTAATGTTATTGAATAATTGAAAGCCTTGAAACTCAAAAAATATTATGTGCTAACCTGGGGCCATGTATCCATAGGTTCCTGCAGGGTTGGTCCAGTTCGATGTGGTAGGCTTAAGCAGCCTGGCCATGCCAAAGTCTGATATGCCCACTTCATAATCAACATCCAGGAGCACATTATTGGTGGAGATATCTCGATGGACGATTCGAGGTATGCAATCATGGTGCAGATAGGCCAATGCACTTGCCACCCCTTTGACCACATTCATCCTCTTCTTCCAATCCACCTCTGTTGCATCTTCATTCCTTGATAGAATTCCAGCCAAGCTTCCTCTTTCCATGAACTTGTAGACCAAAAGCATGGTGGTAGATGGGGAGGTGTAACCATACAACTTCACTATATTTCGATGGCGAATCTCCAAGCAGGGTCTTTACTTCATTGTGAAAGCTTCTTCTATCAATCAGCTCCTCATCCTGATCTTCCCTTTGGTGTATTTTCTTCACTGCTACGAGCTGACCAGATGGCAATTCTACCTTGTATACTTTACCTGTGCCCCCGCTTCCTATGTAGTACTTGTCATCAAACCCTTCGGTTGCTTCTATGATTTCTTGGTACGATACCTTCACATCACGGCTCCATAGTTGATCACATGCGATATCAAGAGCTGCAGTGCCTATTCTTTGGCAATGAACTCTAAGTAGAATTCCACATATTAGCAGGAGAAGAAATGCACCAGCAACTACGGAAATGACCAATACTACTGCTGTGTTTTTGTGGGGACTTCTAACTGAGAAGGAGCATGAAGGCAGGCCTGGTAGATGGCCACAAAGACCTTTGTTGCCTACTATGGATTCACCATTGAGAGCTTTGATATCAGGAACTGGACCAGCTAAATCATTATACGACAGATCAACCGCTTGTAAACTGGCCAACCTTTCAAAAGATTTGGGAATGAATCTGCTAAGATGGTTGTGGGAAAGATTTAGGCATTCCAGTTTATCAAGCTTCCCGAGCTGGCTGGGAATCTCTCCCGTGAGATTGTTGTAGCTCAGGTCTAGGAATTGCTGGAGGTACACTAGATTTCCCATTTCGAATGGGATTGTCCCATTGAAAACATTTTTGCTCAAATTCAAGGACGTAAGCTTAGAGCATCCGATCAAATCTTTTGGAATTTTCCCACTAAGCTTATTTGAGGAGAGATCAAGTATTTCCATGCTTGATAGTTTCCCAAGTTCAAAAGGTATCAAACCTGTGAGTTGATTCCTGCTGAGATTCAAACTTCCGAGTTTTTTCATTTCTCCAATCTCCATTGGGATTGCCCCTCTTAGTTGGTTAGATGAAAGATCAAGCACCTCCAAGTTTTTCAACATGCCAAGTTCCTTCGGAATAGTACCAGAAATTTTGTTTGAGGATAATCTAGCAGTTGACAAATTTGATGACTGTCCCCAACTAGCTGAGATGGTGCCATAAAAATTGTTCCCCGTTAGATCTATGTATTTGAGATTTGGATAGGCACCAAAGTCTTCACTCATATTTCCACTTATGTTGTTTCCTTGTAGCCGAATATTTTCCAATGTTACGCAATTTTTCAGGCTTTTTGGAATTGTACCATTGAGTCTGTTATCTACGGCTGACAGAAAGGTTAGCCTTCCGCCTTGGCAAAGCTCACTCGGCAGGGGACCTGAGAAATGATTGTAAGAAAGCAAGAACAGAGACAAGTTTTTGAGATTGCATATCTCCTCGGGAATAACTCCCGACAATTCATTCATAAAAAGGCGAAGGTCGGTGAGGCTTCTCAAGTTACCTAAGGAGGCAGGGATAGAACCAGAAAGTTGGTTTTGAAAGAGGTATAAAACTTGAAGATTTTCCAAATTTCCTAAACTGGATGGTATGGGACCAGACAACTCGTTGTCGTATAGGTATAGGAATTGCAAATTGACCGACTTCCCAAGTTCACGGGGAATAGAACCATTGAGATTGTTTTGATTCAGGCTCATGTTGACAACATTTTTTAGATTGCCAAGCTCAGGAGGAATGGGACCTGAAAGCTGGTTATTGTACAAGTAGAGAACTTGAAGCTCTTCCAGGCTTCCAATTTCAGAAGGGATAGGACCGGACAACTTATTGTCGTTCAATGACATCTCTAGAAGCTTGGTCAAGTTACCCAAAGTTGCAGGTATGTTACCAGTAAAGCTATTTCCTCGTATGTATAGAAAGTTTAAATTTCGGCAATTACCCAAACTCATTGGGATTACACCAGTCAGGTTGTTAAGGGCCAATCTCAGTAAATTGAGGTTTGTGAGGTTTCCTATTTCATGTGGTATTGGTCCACTCAATTGGTTTCCTTTGAGATTAAAGTCCTGCATGTTTTTCAGCTGCCCAACCTCCACAGGGATTTTCCCACTAAGAAAATTGAAGTTCAGATCAAGAGAGACAAGTTGGGTCCATTTGGGAAAGAAAGAAGAATCTAGTTCTCCTGTCAATGAGTTGTTGGAAATGTTGAGCCATCTTATCAGTGTAAGGTTAGCCATTGATGGAGGCAAAACACCAGAAAGGTTATTGCAAGAGATGTTTAGATATGTGAGTTTGGAGAATGTGGGGAAGCTGAACTGGTCTAGGCTACCTTGCAAACTTGAATTGAAGAGCTCAATATATGTGACTCTACCTCTCTTATTGCATGAAATTCCATACCAGTTGCATGGGCTTGCAGAGTTGTTAGGAGGCAAAGTCCATGACTGCAACATTGGTGACTGAGTGAAAAGGCTGGACTTCCACTTGAGGAGGGCTTCTCCTTCCCCAAACTGAGCAAGAGCTAGCTTTGTGCTGAAACAAAACAGAAATATCAGACTACAAGCAAGAAGAAAAGTAACTTTTGTGCATGAAGAAGAAGCCATGTGAGTTTCTTGCATCACAGTTCACCCTATTTCTGTCTTTTTATAGACGTTTTGGCTCCCCAAGTATACATTTAAAGGAGGAAAAAAGACATCCTTTGTGAAAAATGTCCTATTCTCAAAGGATAAGGGAGTAATTCTTGTGTTGCTATCTCTATCCATTTTCAAAGTTAAAAACATAAAAAGTGTTGCTATCTTCATTTTTTTTATTGATAAAGATTGGATGTATACTTATCCTAACTTTTTTTTAAGACTGCTCTATCCGTCACATATATGGTTGATTATGTATCCCTAAAGTAGCATACACAAAATATCTGAATTGAACTGGTAGGGGCCATTTTTTTCCAAAGCTACTAGTAAATATTATGGATGGGTTTGAATATTCGATATTCATATCCGATCCAAAATAGTTTCTGGACTGGATTCGGATTTGGACTTTTCGAATATATATATACTGAAAATATTCAGATTGGATTCGGGTGTGAGGTTTATCTTAAGCCTCCTAGAGGGTTGAGTTCCGCTTTTATTAAGTCTGTACACGATAGCCGAACGAGTAGCTTTTTAATTTATAATATCATAATTTGGTCAGTCCTTTAGAGCCAATTTGAGGTGTTACAACTTGGTATTAGAGCCAACCTCTTGGACTATTAAGGCGGCTAACTTTCGGAATGTGTGTTGTAAGCGCGTGTTGTATGTTGTATGTATGATGTATGATATGTCTTGTATGTTTGTATGCTTGTATATGTATATTTTGGTTTGCAAATTTCTCCATAAAACTTGTATAATTTAACGAGCCCTATGTACATTAGCTACACCTCATATAGTTTGTATAAACTACACCTTTTATTTTAAGCAATTTAGTTGGTCTCATAATTTAAAATGTACATAGATAAATAAGAAAATAAATAATAAGGGTAATTATTAAATTTTAATTGAATCTGGTATTTTTAATTGTTTTATCTTAATTATCAAAGCAATTATATTAAAAATTAATTTCAAAATATGAATTATGTAATGCTTCTTTGAAAATCTAAAAGTAGGCCATAATGATATGAAAAAAAGAATAAATTTTATCAACTTGCTATTAATTCACTCTACCTTTTATATATATAAATATTATTTTATGGGACCCACTAAAAATATTTAAATTAAATATGTGGTTTATATAAGCTATATGTATAAGCTATATGAGAGTAGCTCATATAAAATTTTCCCCAACTTAATTTGTGGAGTTGAAAGCAAATTGGCAATAAGCAAATGGGGTGGTAAGCGGTCCTTTGTTGGACATTAATTTAAATTTTTTGTTGTGCAAATTGGCATATCTTGTTTTCCAAAAAACAGTAGATAAAAGTTAGTGATAGGTTGTCAATATTTAATGATTTTAAGACCTCAAGACATCCCTTAATCCATGATTATTGCAGCTTGGAACATTGTATGGTTGCATATGGACTTGGATACATTATAAATTGACTTGAATTTACAATCAAAATTTTGAGAAAATGTGTAAATCTAAATTTATCCCATCCAATTAACATATAAATATAAGCATATATGATTACTAGCAGTAACTTGCATTGAACAATATAAGAAATTAATTTGAGATATGTTTGACAACTTCTACAAGGGAAATTTAAGACTAAATTGTAGAAAGATTAGTTTATTCAAGTTTTACCATTCATTGGCACCTTTTGCTCTTAATATCTTAAATAGCCTCACACTTTGGGCAAGTTTTGGGTAGGATGTAGTTATCAAATAAAAAACAAACCAAACCTTTTTTCAATAAATTTAAATGAAACCTTTTTAAAAATAAAAATTATAAGAAATGGTTGACTAGGATGTCACCCGTCTCAATTGACAGCCAGACCTAGGTTCGATTTTGCTGCCTACAGCATGACTACTCCAACTTTTTGTATGATTTACACAAAAAGGTTTTGTAAAATTAAAAATGTTTTTGTTAATAAAAAAATTCAGCCCGACAACTTTCTGTTCGAAGCTCTCGATCTCGAGCCAAGCCGTACCCGTCTCGGGAGTTGTGACTTTGGGCTCGGTTTGGCTCGGCTCGATGTATTGGAACGAGCTTGGCTCGGCTGCCATCCCTAGATGCCCATATATGCACAAGAACAAAATAAATTAAATCGATAGTCAAAATCACATGGTGCATAAAACGAGGTGAAAAATACACTTTAATAATTCTTAAAAATTCAAAATAATAAACCCAATGAAAAATATGTTAACTCTATCTTTACAATATTATTATTAATTTTCTCAAAAATAACAAAATAATAAGCACATTTCCCTATAAAATAATTAAAAAATTAATTAAATTAATAAAAATTCTAAAATAAAACACTCGACTTCAATCTAGTCATACATCATTATAAAAATATCAGGAAAATATTTCGTTAATTATTTAAAAATAATAATATTTTAATCGATTAGAGCACAATTAAATAACCAAAAGGATTTATTACTATTTATTTACAAATTTACAGATCTAAAATCACCAACTTTGCATCAAAACTCTCTGTTTATCATGAATGCTACTATAAAAATGCTACGAAAATAATTTATCCCATTACAAAAAATAGTAATATTTCAATCAGTTGAAACATGGAGAAATTAAAAAGCAAGATTTATTACTATTTATTGGTGAATCAGAAAATACTTAAATATTCATCAAAATTTCCTATTCAGTCCCAAAAATATTTCTGCTATATCAAATTATTTTATGATAACTCATATTCCCTATTTCAAATATTTGTGAATAAAATATTTGTAAACAATACACTTTTCACAATAAGTTACATAACTTATCAGTCATTTAATCTGATAATTTCAAAATATTATTTTTAAGAAATCAGTGGCATCATTTTAAGTGAACTTGTTAAAATTAACTATTTTTTCGTGTCTTTTATCTATTTAATTAAAATACTATTCATAAAATTAAACTCGAGTCAAATATATGAAATAATTAACAAACAAACCAAAACATTCACTAAAATAATAATATCATGCCGTGAAATGATAGAATGCATGAAGAAGAACACAAATAAACTCGGATAACCTAAAACAGACAATAAACGAAGGAGATATGACCAAAACAACATCCGAACAAACCCCCTGGATCGGGTTGAGTAAAACCAAATCAGACCAACCTAAACACGGGTCGCCCGACACGGGAAACCATAACCAGAGGTTTGGGTTTGACAACACACACACACACACTTATTTTACCTTGCATAATTGCTCTTATTTGTTTAAGTTCCTTCTGCAACTCTTTATCTATACTTGTAATCATTTTAAAAACTCTAAGGGTAGTGGGAATATAATTATTTTATTTAAGTATTTGTTATTAGCTCTTCCTGCAGAGGCACTTTCCGCTTTCAATTGGTATTAGAGCTTTGGTTGAATAAGATAGACAACAATCAAGGCAAACCGAGGGACTTTCCGCAACAAGACCATCTTACTTTGAATGGACTAATTATAACTATTGAAAAACGAGAATGAGAATTTTCTTATCCTCTAGTGATTTTGATATATGGCAAATTATTTTATGTGGTCACCAAGATCCTATTCTAAATAGGATTCGTGGAATGAATTAGAGAAGAATGCACACACTATCAATGCTAAGGCAATGAATGCCTTATATTGTGCCTTAAATTAGACCAAATTCAATAGTGTCCCCAAAGCATGAGCCCTCAAAGAAAACTTGGTTTAGGGGGACACAACGACAAAGGTAAATTGAATAAACCCCTCAACTTTGTCAAGGCTTCGATTCAACTTGGTAAGGACTTTCCAAATGCGTCGAACACATCCAAAGGAGAGGAGCCCTTGATGACTACAAGAAAACCAATGCCACCACAAGCTTCTATGAAGGAGTCCATCCAAGCTCCTAGGAAGAATAAGAAGGTAATGAAAACACCTAGAAGAACAAGACAAGCCCCAAGGAAAGGGAAAAGCCACAACACCAACATGCTCACATCTCACATAATTCATGCATTTGTCACTTTGTGACAAAGTTGGACACATCCAATGGAGATGTAGGTTGAAGACCCCAGTCCAAAATGTAACACCCCGATTTCAGTTTCGCATAAGAACCGAATAAAAATGTTATCGATCGAGTCGAGTCATGTTTAAAGTTATTGGTCAGTAAGACTCGATCGATACGATAGATCGAAACAACCTTCTTGGTGTCATGAGAATGGAATACATTATTAAATATGCCTCAAAACACATCGAATATAAATAAAAATAAGAAAGTAAATAATTGCGCTGAGCCCAAGTGTGTGTAGCTTTTATTTGTCCTCCCACCAAAGTCGACTCATGGATTTGCAAGACCTACATATATTATATGAAAAATGTCAGTAACGAATGTTACTAATGAATGTTACTGGTCAAAAAATAACTAGAACAAACTGGCAAATGGGCATTCCATTACCCACGAAAACTTATGAAACTTTAGAATTGCCTCACATTGGGCAGTAAGCAAACATACTTAAACAAGTGCCGGCTCGCATGCTTGGCTTCATATTCATATTCATACATACAACACTTACACCCTCATATCCTCCATATTACACCCACCATGGTACTCGAGTGGCAAAAGGAATGGTTAAGTTAGTGCCACAAATTTCGGAAATGTGCTGCATTATGCAATACCCTCATACACCACACTACCTCAGGGTTTGAAGGAGTACTAGTGCAGTCCATACATATCTCCATACCGCTCACTCTCTTATTCATGAAATCTGTAAAAATGCGCGTAGTTATATAATAGGTTTAGGAAAGAGGCTTGTATCATATATTTCTGGAGCTTCAATTTGAAAACCAACAAGGGATCTCATCCTTGTAATTTTATTAAACATGTGTACAAAACATGGCTAAATGGCCCGACATCGGAGGGATCCGATAAAATGCCGCCGATGTTGTCCTACGTCTAAAACACGATTAAACTCTGACATGCAAGGAGTCAAGCAGAGAGGGAGAGTCCTACGGACCTGTGGTCTAAGCTCCAAGCATATCCGCACATCTACGGCGAGCTTGAACTTTGAAACCTACATTGGAACCCACTACTAAGTAAAATACTAATATCTCTATATGATGCATGCTCGTGGTGTGTGCTCATATCATCAATACATCCTAATAAAAACAATAGTGCTAACAAACCTATAACTAAACATGTGACACAAAAAATAGAGACATAATAATAATAAATAATAAATAAATAAATAAACAATAAAATATACTCATAGATAATTAGATAAATAATAAATACATAAACATGAACAATACTCTAATCATAAAATAATAATATAATTATACTATATAATATACGTAAACTCGAGTAAATATCAACATATACTTGTGTTAGTAAATATAAATAAATCAATAAATAAATAAGCATATAGTTAATATTCATTAATCATAAATAATAATAATATCATCGTTATCCAATACGGAATAAATAATTAATACAAATAAATAATGGCACACACAAGAACAAACAAATAGATAAATAAATAAACAAATAAATAAATACATTATATATATATATATATATATATATATATATATATATATATATATATATATATATAGACACACACACACACAATTTAGTAAACATACATAAGACTAATATTAATAAGTAAATATATCATTAATAATAATAAGCAATCATATAAACATGCATTATAATCAATAAATACATGAATAATATGAAATAATAATAATAATAAAATAATAAATAAAGAAAAATAATCATAACTACCCAAACATATTAAATCATGTGAATATGCATCTAAACTAATATAGAAGTTCTCGAATTACCGAAAACAATGCGAGAACGGACGAAAACGGTCCGAAAATAAGTTGAATCAGACCAAACTGAGCAGAACCAAACTATACCGAATGGGCTGAACCAACCCGGTCTGGGTTAACTTGAAAATGGGTTGGGTTGACTTAGTGGACTTGACGCAGGCTAAGACTGGCGAACTCGGACATGGGCAGGCGAACGCGGGCACAACCAGGCACGCACGACACTGGCAGGCTGGTAAACGGGCGAACAGGGGAGGGTAGAAATGCTCGTCACCAAAAAATGCTGATGGCGGCGCGGTTGGGATCGCTGCCGGTCAGGATCGATAAGGTGCATCAAGGGGGAGATGCGGGTGGTGACGATCGGCAGAGTCCGGCCACTGGCTGGCCGATAAATGGGTGGTATCACCTCCAGGTGTGGCGAGGTTGCCGGCAGTGGTGGTGGGTGGTCATAAAATGAAGATCTCAGGGAGGGGAAGCTATCGGGGTGGTCGGATCGGCCGGAGGTGGCTCACCGACACCAAAAAATGGCCTGAAAGGGTGGCAGAGGCAACTACCGCGGCGCCGATGGTGATGGTAGGTAGGGATTGATAGCCGGCCATGAGGTGGTCATGCCCATACTGGATCCAGTGGCTAGAGGAGGGCCGAGGTCCCACCAGCTGAGAGCCAAAGTGGCCACAGCGCTATGGGTACATAGTTCTGAAAAATGTGGGAAAGTTATAGTAAAATCAAAGGGAGAATGCTAGGGCTGATGTGGACAGCTCAGATCTTGCCACGTGACACAATCTGAACGTCCAACAACTCGTGGTCAAGTGGGACCCGCCTATAGGTGTATGCAATATGCTTACGGACAGAAAGCTCGGATTGTGACCGTTTGAAGTCAAAACCGACTCGAGTCCTAAAATTGACACTATAAGGGAGAATAGTGGCAAGAAGGGTAAATGGGCCTCGAAACCCTAAATGCAATTGAGCTGGGCCCACAAGGCACAATCCAATGGTCCAAAATTCCTACAATGCATGCAATGAGATACCTTGAAAATCCCAAATAGATACTAAACACTGCAATGACCTAAATCTAGGCCTAAAATCTTGGCTAACTTATTAAAATCATATGTATACCATTGTATACACTGATAACTCATACTATACTTTATCTTAACTGAAACTATCATATGCAAGTCAGGCATACTCAGCCTCAATAACATGCTCATATGACCATCTAGGCCTCATACTTATATCCTTAAAATTGGCTTGAGCTCGCTTGAATCGACTCGAGACTGACCCGAACCGGGTAATGTACAAGCAGGTAAAACCCTAACCAAAAACTGGGTTTTACACAACAGGGGCAATGAAAGTGGATTCCGAAGACAATGGCATGCCACGAAGGTGTTGATTCCTTCTCAATTCCATAAATCCACAAACTTAAAACATATATGTAAAAATTTTCAAAGTTTTTTTAAAATGTTTTAAAAAGAGGTGATAAGGGTCTAAAATGATTCCAAATTGTTTTCAAAATAATTTTACAACCCTCACTTGTTGAAAAAAATTATTGAATATCAACAAGTGTGTTTTCAAATATTTTATATACATATGTGAATTGGGGAATTTTCTTTCAAAATTATTTTTATGAACATGCTTGAGATAAGCCACAATCAGTATAGTGTTATTTCAACACATCTAAACATCCTCTTTAGGAGTTTCTTGAAAAACAAATATTTCTCATTATTTTCGATTTTCCCCACGATCGGTTAACCTTTCGGCAATTGATCAATTGAGAAGAAATTGAAAACTTGAGTTTTAACTCGATCAGTCAATCCATCAGTTAATCGTTTTGCAGCTGATCGATTTAGAACTTGATCGGTTAAAAACCAAACCTCACCAAACCGTTCATCTTCACCCAACCGATTGCTTTTGCCATTGTATTGCCATTGTGTCACCACTGCCAACCTCACTAGAGAGTAGATTGGTGCCGCCGTGACCTGCTGCCGACCACCCTACCACTGGAATCCCTCCCAGAGCTGTTCGGCCTAGCCAAACCAATCGACTCCTCCCAAACCAATCGTGATTGGTAACTAAGTCCAAACCATTCTCTCAATTGATGCTTTTCTACTTATTCACGGGGCAGGGGCAGAGGGGGGGTGGGGAGTAATGAGCCGTCTAGAGATGACACTGACCACCACTGTCAACTGAAAAGCCTCACCGCCACCGTCTCAGTTGCCGGAGTTCATCCCAGCTCTTGAAACCGATCAGTTTGTGATCGGTTCATAATCTGTGACCAATCATTCTCGAAACAACAATTAAAAATGGCTTTTCTTGCTACGCTGTTTACACTCAAGTTGGCCATCATAGCGAGCTTTCTTGCCATGTTGTCTACACTCTTTGGAGAATCCTGACCGGACAAAAGTCAACTTGACATCCCTTATCCTCAACCACATGTGGAAGTACCAGAACCAAAAGAGAGCAGCTTGCCTTATAGTAGATTCTTCATCACTCTCTTCTTTCGTGTTTTCCTGGACATGACACCTAGGACCACCTCCACGCTTCCCATCAAGACCATCAACTATGTTAGCCTCTATAGCAAGCTCCAGTTGAGGGCAAATAGGAAAAGGAAGACCGGTGTGTTGAGAAAATCCCCTAAATTGGAGATCAACAATAGCGAACACACAATTTTGGGAAAATAATACCTGAGAAATAAAATAAAACAAAAACCAAAAGAACACAGAGATTTAACGTGGAAAACCCTCCTTCAATCGAGAGTCAAAAACCACGGGCAACAACGAACAATTCACTACTTCAACCAAAGATTACAGTCATCAAATATATAGCGATCTACAAGAAGATTACTCACACACCCTATACTATTGAGATTATAAGATTTTACTCTCTCTCTCAATACTCCGTATAAGATAAACTCGTGAATATTTTTCCCTCTTCTTTTATCTCTATATCTCTCTCTATCTCTCTTTTTCTTGTCTTTTCTTCTGCTTGTCTTGCTTCTGGAATGAGGCAAATGAGATCCATATTTATAGAGATAGTTTGAGGCTCTTCATCTCCCATGGAAAAACTAACAGACACTTCTGTTGATATTCCGAGATTGCTTTGAGACCCTTCAACCTCCATGGAAAAACTAACAGTCACCACTGTTGATATTCCGAGATTCCTTTAGTATTCCGAGTGTGACAATGGGCTACACATCATTAATATTCATAATAACAAATATTAACAATCTCCCACTTGGAGTCCGATTGGAACACACCAGTCCAAACTCTTCCTCCACTTGTTCGTTGTATGAGTCCACCTGCATGTTAGTGCAAGTTCACCAAAGTTGAGCAAAAACTCAACTTTTTTCCATCCACCGGTTTAGTCAACATATCCGCCGGATTATTTTTTCCATCTATCTTCACCAACTTCAATTTACGTTCTTCTAACAAAGATCTAATAAAATGATACCTTAACCGAATATGTTTGGTCCTAGAATGAAATGCCGAGTTCTTAGCTAAATGGATTGCACTTTGACTATCACTGTACAACCTGCAATCAACACCATTAAAACCTAACTCATTCATTAAAGTTTTAATCCAAATATATTCCTTGCTAGCTTCTGTAGCAGCCACATATTCAGCCTCAGTTGAAGACAAAGCAACTATCTTTTGCAATTTGGAAACCCAACTCACCGCGGTTCCACCAACTGTAAAGATGTATCCGGATGTACTCCTGCCATTGTCTCTATTTCCAGCATGGTCCGAGTCCACATAACCTTTCACATCAATATTATCACCCCCAAAACACAAACAGTAATTAGAAGTTCCTTTCAAGTACCTGAAAATCCATTTCACTGCCTCCCAGTGTTCTTTTCCTGGGTTCATCATGAATCTGCTCACTACTCCCACTGCATGTGCAATATCTGGTCTTGTACTCACCATAGCATACATAAGACTTCCAATAGCTGAAGCATAAGGCACTTTTTTCATGTGAGCTTTATCCTCCTCACTCTTAGCACCTTGTTCTTTGGACAATTGGAAACTACCCAAAGTAGTACTCACCGGCTTGCATTCATTCATGTTGAATCTCTCAAGAACTTTCTTCACATACCCTTCTTGAGATAACCACAACTTCTTGTTCTTCTTGTCTCGGGTAATTTGCATCCCAAGAAGTTGTTTTGCTTCACCCAAATCCTTCATGGAAAAACTCTTGGCTAACCTCATCTTGAGACTAACAATTTTCTCCATACAAGTCCCTGCAACAAGCATGTCATCTACATACAAAGTTAAAATAATGTAATCCCCATCATTAAACTTTTGTAGATATACACAGTGGTCCGAATTGCTCCTAGCAAATCCATTATCCAACATAAACTTGTCAAATTTCAAATACCACTGTCTTGGTGCTTGTTTGAGTCCATATAGACTCCTCTTCAATTTGCACACCATATTTTCTTTACCTTTGACTTCAAAACCTTTTGGTTGTTCCATATAGATCTCCTCCTCCAAATCACCATGAAGGAAAGCTGTATTTACATCAAGCTGCTCTAAATACAACCCCTTTACAGCCACAATACTTAAAATAATTCTAATAGAAGTCATTTTTACAACAGGTGCAAATATTTCATGAAAATCAATCCCTTCTTTTTGACCAAAACCTTTCACCACAAGTCTTGCCTTATACCTTTGTACACCACCGGCTTCAGACTTGACCCGATAGATCCACTTGTTTTGTAGAACCCTCCTTTTTGGTGGCAACTTCACCAACTCCCATGTATGATTCTTCTCCAACGATGACATCTCATCCTTCATGGCCAACTCCCACTTAAGATGAGCTTTGTCACTCATGGCTTCATCATAGGACTCCGGTTCTCCTGCATCAGTATACAAAACATGTTGTACAATTAAATTTAATTTTTGAGTAGGCTTCCTAACCCTTGTGCTCCTCCTTGGTTCAGGAGCAACAACTATCTCTTGTGGTGGCTCTGAGTCATCAATTTCAACTTGTGCATCAGAATATTCAGAATCTGATTCATCATCATTTGGTTGATTAGCCTGTGACTCACCTTCTTGTTCGGTTTCTTCAGAAGATAATTGTTCCTCATCACTTGGAACAAATCCTTGATTTTCAGCACTTGGTATCTCTTCATCTGTCTCATCAAGCTCCATATACTCTTTTTCTTTTGACTCCTCATTCTTTTCTTCCTTCCTATCTTTATACATGCACTTTTCATTAAATACTACATCCCGACTTCGAAACACCTTATTGTTCTCGAAATCCCACATCCGGTAACCATATTCATCACCTCCATATCCAAGAAATACACATTTGCGGGACTTTGCATCAAGCTTCTTTCTTGATTCCCTGTCAACATGTGTATATGCAATACAACCAAAGACCTTAAGAAAAGAGTAGTCAACATTCTTACTAGACCATACCTCTTCCGGTATTTTTCCATCTAAGGCGCTTGATGGACTTCGGTTTATTAGATAGACAGCTGTATCCACAGTGGCACCCCAAAGATGCAAAGGGAGTCCAGCATGAACCCTCATGCTTCTCGCTCGCTCTAGGATGGTCCTGTTCATTCTCTCTGCCACCCCATTCTGTTGTGGTGTCCTTGGCACTGTCTTGATCCTTCTAATTCCCCGTTGTTCACAATAAGAGTCAAACACCTTATTGCAATATTCTCCACCATTATCCGACAGAAGACATTTCAGTCTTAAACCTGTTTCATTCTCAACTCGGGCTTTCCACATCTTGAAAATGTTAAAGACATCTGATTTTTTCTTAATAGTGTAGATCCATGTCTTCCTACTAAAATCATCAATGAAGGTAACAAAATATAGATTACCTCCAAAAGATATATCATGGGCTGGTCCCCAAACATCCGTATGAACCAACTCCAACCTTTTGGATTTCATCTCTCGCCCAACCTTTGTAAAGCTGACCCGTTTTTGTTTACCTAAAACACAGTCTTCACAAAAACCAAAGTTAGAATCAATTATACCTGTCAAAACCTTCTTGGAATGTAAGATCCTCATCCCACTCTCGCTCAAGTGACCAAGCCTTCTATGCCATAACGTTGTTATGTCATCCTTCTCAGCTGCCAAAGAAACAAACTGATCTACCTTGGTAGACACTGGGTAAAGTGTGCCCACCGCCTTCCCCTTGATCACCACTAATGCTCCTTTGCTGATTTTCCACTGATTGTTTTCAAATGTTATCCTATAGCCCTCTTGGTCCAACTTGTTAACAGATATAAGATTTTTCTTTAATTCAGGTATATACCTGACCTCCTTGAGAATAAGTTTACCTTCATCATGCATCTTCAAATGAATTACTCCTTTACCTTCAATTCTGCACTTCTGACCATTGCCAATTGTTACATATCCATAATCACTCTTGACAAAATCACAAAACCATTCTTTGTGAGAAGTACAATGAAATGAAGCACCTGAATCAATATACCATGTATCTATGTTGTAATCAACATGAGCAAATAAACAAAATTTCTCTTCATGACCATCAACAACATTAGCTACATTCTTGACTCGCTCGGGACAATCTTTCTTTAAATGTCCTTCCTTGTCACAAAACCAACAAGTAGGCTTACCCTTGAATTTTCCTTTGGATTTAGAGCGCCCTCGGTTCTTAGGACCTCTACTTTGACTTCTTCCTCTTTCTTTGCCTTTGCTTTTGTCCACCGACAAAGCTGTGCCCAAGATGGACGGTGTGCTATCTACCATGCTTCTCTTCATCATCTCCTGATTCAAGATTGCACCTAGCACTTCATCAAACATTAGTTTTTCTTTTGATGCATTACTTATAGATGTAATTACCGTATCCCAACTCTCCGGCAAAGAACACATGAACATTAAAGATTTAATATCTTCACTAAAAGTCAACTCCACGAATTCAAGTTGTGCCCAAATTTTATTGAAATCATTCAAATGATTAGCAATAGATTTACCTTCGGGCATCCTTAAAGAAACAAGCTTCCTCAACAAAAATAACCTGTTAGAGGCTGATGACTTCTCATAAACATCAGCTAATGCCTCCATCAACCCTTTGACGGTCGTCTGTTTGGAGACATTAAATGCCACCGACTGTGTTAAACACAATCGGACGATGGCTAAGGCTCGCCTATCCAATAAGGCCCAGTCCTCGGCTGACATCGCTTCTGGCTTGGTACCTACAAGCGGTTGATGTAGTTGCTTCTCGTATAGATGATCCTCAATCTGCATCCTCCACCATTGATAATTTGTTCCATCAAATTTCTCAATTTTCCCAGTCTTGGAACTGTCCGCCATGACTCCCACTCAAATCAAGATCCGATTGAATGAGACCCAATATTCCCACAGACGGCGCCAATTGTTGAGAAAAATCCCCTAAATTGGAGATCAACAATAGCGAACACACAATTTTGGGAAAATAATACCTGAGAAATAAAATAAAACAAAAACCAAAAGAACACAGAGATTTAACGTGGAAAACCCTCCTTCAATCGAGAGTCAAAAACCACGGGCAACAACGAACAATTCACTACTTCAACCAAAGATTACAGTCATCAAATATATAGCGATCTACAAGAAGATTACTCACACACCCTATACTATTGAGATTATAAGATTTTACTCTCTCTCAATACTCCGTATAAGATAAACTCGTGAATATTTTTCCCTCTTCTTTTATCTCTATATCTCTCTCTATCTCGTCTTTTCT
>JAURVB010014514.1:0-15212 GCA_033002965.1 Piper betle | reverse complement strand
TTGAAATGCTAGAATGAGAATTTTCATATCCTTTAATGATTTTGAGATTTGGCAAGTAATTCTTAATGGTCTCTAAGACCATCTTCTAAATAGGGACTCTTGGAGTGAGCAAGAGAGGAAGGCTCACACCATCAATGCAATGTCATGAACGCCCTCTTAATGAATCGAATTCAATAGAGTTTCTTTTTGCCTATCAGCATAAGGGATCTGACAATTACTTAAGGTTTCCCATAAAGGAACTTCTCAAGTAAAGGATTCCAAGATTAGCTGCCTCACACACAAATATGAAATATTTAAAATGAAGGAGAGGTGAGACTATCAATACATTTAATTATATCATTGTAGGTGTCAAAGGGCTTGGTAAGGTGATTAGGAAGGAAAAGCTCAACCACAAGTTACTTCTATCTCTTCCCAATGGTTAGCGCCCCAAGGTGACGAGAATAGATGAAGCCAAGGACCTTGCTTTTGTGACAATGGATGAGCTTCTTAGATCTCTTTCATCACCCATGAGTATAGTTTGCAAATACATAAAGAAGGGGTGGACATCAACAAGAAGAAAAAGGATTTGACCCTAAGAATCTTCATTCAAAAAGAAGATGACGACCTAGATACAGGCATGACACTCCTCCCTAGGAACTATATGATGCTTTTGAACAAGATAGTGAGAGCTACTTCATCTAGGAGGCAAGAGGATGAAGAAAAGGGAAAGGAGATCAAGAGGGATTTCAATATAAAAGAGAAGGAGAACACAAAAGAGAAGATATACTGCCACAAGTGTATAGGGTTTGGACATGTGATGCATGAGTGTCCAACCAAGGATATGGATCAAGATCCTAAGGAGGATAAGGTTGTCCAAACTACCGTGGAATCGAATGAAAAAGGTAATGCAGATTGCCTAAGTAAAGTTTGGTTTATGACCATTAAGGAAGAAAGAAAAGAGGGCTTGGAAAGAGTCTTTGAAGAGCTATATGGGGAAACTATTTGCATGGTCAAGAAGAGTAAGGAACTCAAGGAACAACTTGAGGCAATCAACAAAGAAAATAAAACCTAGACGAGAAGCATAGAAGGAAGGAAAAAGAAGAAAAGCTTCAACATCAACTTTCAATTAAGGAGAAGGTTATCAACAAAATATTTGGTGGGTATTTTAAGCTTACCAACATGCTTCTACATCAAAAGAGTCCTCTATGCAAGGTAAGGTTGAGATGACACAACCATGAAGGAGAGTTCAACAAGCCCCTCCACTTTGTTAAAGCTTCAATTCCACAAGGGAGAAATTCTCACATAAAGCTAGCATATCAATGAAGGATCACCCCAACAAAAGTAAAAAGCCACTACAAGTCCCAAACAAGGAGAAGAAACCTATTCATGCTCCAAGGAGAGAAGAGAAACTTAGACATGTCCCAAGGAAAGGGAGGAAGCTACAACATGAAGTCACCACCCCCCATGTACCAAGAAGATCAACCGCTTGTCATTACTGTGGCATGGTCATATTCAATGGAGATGTAGGTGGAGATCCTATGTCCAAAAAGGGAAAGCCAAGTGAATTCCAAAGAAGGCAAAGCCAAAGTGACTCCTTTCTTATCCCTTACATTCACTTAATTATTATGTGCATATGAATAGTTTTTAAATATCTTTCAAAATTCCTTTCAAAGGGGTTAATAAGGGTGTAAAATGAGTCAGTTTGGTTTTCAAAATGATTTTACAAACCTCACTCGTTGAATCAGTTTAATTGTACATCACTAGTTGAATCAGTTTAATTGTATATCAACAAGAGTGAATATCTTTGAAATTCTTTTGTATGTACATGTGTAACATAGGGGAATATTTTAAAATAATTTTTATCAAGCTTGAGATAAGATACAATCAATAAAGGATTCTCCCAACCACCCAAAACATCCCCAAATTGTTGTTTAGAAATTAGACAAACCAACATTCTATTCAAAGTCTCCGCTCCCCTAGTTCGATTAATGATCGGTTAAGTGTTTGGCTGCCTAAACTTGTGCACAGATCTTTCATTTTAAAGAAAGGAGTTTAGTTGAAGATCAGTTAGGTGTTTGACAATCGAACAAATTGGGAAAGTTGAATTGGTTAAATCCCTAACCCTAACCAAAGCCATCACCAGAACCAAATGTTGTTGCCATTTATTTGCCATCGCCTCCTTAGCCATGATCATCCCAAGTTACTCCAAATCACCGCTGACTAACCTCCCTACCGAGACGTTTTGAGTCTCCTCCAGCTAGCAGATCGATCATTGCCACCGAACGATGGAGGGTTTCATCCATTCGGTCACTCTTCTGCTAAAGCAAGTTCTGCCACTGTCCAAGCAGCCACCTTTGGTGACAAGGAGCAGTTCTTGATCATCGCTGACCATTAGGAAGCCGCCGCCGATCAGTGTCCGACCAGCTTTGCAAGTTTGGTTTCCAATAGTTCGATTGATGATCAATCATAGTTACGGTAATTGAGCCCTTTAATCAAGGCTGAAATTTTGAGTTGTTCACAATGGCTTTCTTGTGGATGCTTGTGCCACTTCTGGTCCTCATGGCTTGGGGTTTTGAAGGACATACCCACATGTCCAACAGGGAAGTGGAGGCCCCGAGGGAACCAAGTCCTCGACAATCCTTCAACCGAAAGGAGTTGAATAAAGAAAACTTTGACAAGAGGGTGATTGTCTATGAAATTATGTGGATGTAAAGACCTTGACAATTACTTTAGTGGATTCCAAGGTCTTGTGCAAATACAAAGTTGAGAAATTACTTTCATATCCACCCTTGAGCAGAAGGTTGCACTTCCTCAAATTAGAGAATTCTAACTATACCTTGGTGAAAGTAAACAAGCGATACTACAAAGCCAAGATGACTAGGCAAGACATTCAGTTGAGGTCAGGGCACATTGCACAACTCTTGGGAGTTCCAGCTGATGGAGAGAAGACTTTCTTCGACAACGTGCAATTGGAGCATCTTGTGACCGAGTTGTGAGCCGGGAAGAACTTGATAGCATCGTGGTCACTGCAGGAACAATCATCAAAAACCTAATGAAAGCTTGAGATCTCACCTAGATGGCACTTGTGATTTGGCAAGTAGTTGCAGCAAACATTCTTCTACAAGTTGGTCGTCAGAGTGAACTATTCTCTAATGTCGTCTGCACACTTTGAAGGATTCTTTCCTAAAGAAGAGTCAACTTGTCATCCCTCATCCTCAACCATATGTGGAAATGTAGAAACCAAAAGAAAGCTTGCTTGCCTCGTCGAAGATTCTTTGCAACTCTCTTCTTTCGAGCTAACCTGGTCATGGAACAAAGGTCCACCTCCACCCTTCTATTCAAGACTGTAGATTACAATGCCATCTACATCAAGTTGAACTTGAGGGAGAACAAGAAAAAGAAGGCCGGTGGTGCATCCACTTCAAGAGAGTAGCCCTCATAACGAAGTTGAAGACAATGAGTTTTAAGATAACCTTGAGATACAAGATGAAGAAGAAGCACCGGCACCACCACATTCCACCACCTTTGAGGAGCATGTGGAGAACCTTGGAACTTCTCAGAACTCGTGTCAATCACATGGCTCTTGGAATAGAAAAGATGCGTCAAGGCCAAGAGGAGATGAGAAGGAACCAAAATGTCTTAATGAAAAACCATGAGGTACTCATTCGTGACATGAGTACTTTGGATTCTCTCTCAATGGCTACACTTTCCAACATCCACAGCCGTCTCAAGTTGCTCCACGAGATCCACCAAAAGGAGATGGTGATGGGACTAAGACCTTTTTTGTAACTCTTCTTTTGCATGTTTAATTGTCTTTTGAGATGACAAATGGAGAGAGTGATGTATGTGTATGGGCTTAGGTCTAGGAAGAGTGTGCACCAAATGTAATGGGAGCTTATGAGAATTAAGTCATCCTCTTGGGCAATAGCCTGTACTTTTGGATGAATGAATGAGAATGACTAACTCACTATGTTTCCCACTCCTTGTTAGTCATAGGTTGCATGACATAAGCATAGCATTCAATCATGATATCTTGTATTATTTTTTAACTAACCACTTGTGTAGGTGTGAGGCAATTAAGATATACAGACATTAAGGAATGAGCTTGAAGATTTAAAGACTGAAGATCATGAAGGAAAGCTCAAGGGAATGCTTTATGATAATTGCCACCACTAACTTGGAGAGTTTACAACATATAAAAAATATCATCATCGAAAAGGGTGAGAATTTTGAGCTTTTTAGATGTGACAATATCTTAAAACTCTCTAAGTTCAAGAGTTGAAGACCAAACAACCATGTGAAGAATTCAAAATTGAAAAACCAAAAGAAGTGTTGAAGTAGTAAAGACTTCGGTTACACTTTGGTCAGGACTTGGTCAACCATAGACATGAGGTAAAGGCCAAGGAATAAATGAGTGCAATCTTTGGTTGAACTTCGGTCAGTGGTTTGGCAAAGAAAGACCTAGGGCTTGGCAGAATAGCTATTAAACATCAGAGTTCAACAAACCTTTAATTGAGAGTTTGACAATCGAAGTGCTAGGATGAACCCTAGGACGTCGTGGCATAGAGCAAAGGAGGACTTCCACTAGGCTTTAGTCAAGTGTTTTGCAGTTAAGGATAGGTGTGAGAACCCTAGGGTTGACATAGCACAAGGAATCAAAAGTTGAGAAAACTTTGGTCTGGCCTTGGCCATGGGTTCAGTAGCCAAAGCTTGTGTGGCTAGTTTTAAGTGAATATTCAATTTGAGTAAAGTTAAACGTTCGGTAGGCAATCATTATGTGCCAAAACTAACCCTTGGAAAAAGTAAAAAGGGGAGTTCAAATCCCAACAACTACTATTTTAGGAGAGGTTGTAGAAACCAATAAATAATGCCTTGGGGAGTGTATTTATTTTGAACACCTCTTGGTATCATTGTGAACCCTTGACTCTCTTCGATCAAATTAGGAGTGTCAACCTTGTGTTGGGAGAGGCTATACCTTTTAGCTTGTATCTTGGGTGATTAGATTATGTAACAAGGAGAGCTCTTTGTTGAGAGGTTGCTTTAAGTGTCTTTGAGCTGGTTAAAATCTCCCTAGCTATAGGCAGAGTGTGAGAGACACCTTGCTTGGAGAAGGAGGTGTTTGAATTTGATACTTTCTTGGCTGAAGGTGTGAACTTATAAAGGGTGGTAGCTTCAAGGTCGTGGAGCTTCTAGGGTGTTTGGAGTGAGATGGTTGGCTATGGATCCTTGGCACTTGGCCTTGCAAAAGGAAGGTTTGTTGAGGCTCCAAGGGTGTTTAGAGTACAAGCTTCTTTGGTGCTTATGACTGTCTAACCTCGCCCCTCCCTTGGCTGCTGCTGCCTCCGTGTGAAGAAAATCGGCCACCCCTTGCATCCCGTGTGAAGAAATCGGCAGCCCCTTGCATCCGCTCTCCCTCCACCCGCCGCCACCCCTTCCCCCTGGTCGTCTGCCGCTGCAACTTCCCGCCGCCCGTGTGCCGTCCCTTGCCTCCGCCACCCCTTGCCTCCACCCTCCCTCTGTTGGTTTGCCGCCTCCCTTCCCTCTGGCATCGTTTGTAAAGTTGCAATTTTTTTTGAAAATTTTCATGCTTAGTAAAAATTTGCATATGGTATCATGAGTGTGCAAATTTTGATATGGTATCATTAGTGTGCAATTTTTTTTTTGCTGTAAATTTTGATATGGTATCATCAGTGTGCAAATTTTGTACTTGTCTTAAACTATAAACTTGTGTATTTATATTGAGAAATTATGTAATTATGTATTTCATGTATTTATGTTATGAGTTGTTAAATTTTTTTATATGACCTATTTGGACCGATTCAACTGAACCGATTCCTAACCGATTCGATCCGATTCAGTGACTCCCTCAATAACCGATTCAGATTCCTATTCCGATTTTTGCAACTATGTTTGCACCCTATGTTTTAAGCTTCTCACACCCAGAGTTGCATAGAGTGTATAGGGATCATATTTTATGACATATGTAATGAATGTCTTGACGTTGGCTTTACGTTAAATCTTAGGTTAATGGATGCGCAGAGGATGTAGAGAGATTAAAGAAAGATCGTGTTGACGAGAGAGTTCTCGGTATGCAAAACCCCAGCTTCAAGTTAGCATTTTACCCACTTGTAGTTTTTTCTGGTTCCTGCAAATCTCAAGTCAGTTCAAGTGAGTTTGAGCGAATCTAATTTTCAGACCATGAGTATGGGGCCTAGATTGCGGTATGAGCATGTTACGGAGGCTGAGTTTGCCCAACATGCAGATGGTGGCTTCAATCATGCTACAACAGAGCATGAACTATCAATGTATAGACAAGGTATATAGATTTATGTTTTTGTATGTGTTAGCCAGGATTTTAAGTCAAGATCTAGGTCATTGTAGTATTTAGTATCCATTTGGGATTTTCAAGGTACCTCATTTACATGAATCTTAAGAATTTTGGACTAGTAAATTGCCCATTGTGGGTCAAGCTTGATTTGAGGCATATATTTTCACCCAATTGAGTTCAGGGTTTTGAGGCCTATTTAATCATCTTGCCTCGATTCCTCCCATAGAATCACTTTTATGACTCGAGTTAGTTTTGAATTTCGACGGTCTCGATCCGAGCTTTACACCATATATATATATATATATATATATATATATCTTATAAACATAGGTGGGCCCCATTAGGCCCACGAGTTGCTGAATGGTTCAGATCTTGATTTGGGCCTCTCAATAAAAATGAAAACCAAAAGCTTGGTTTTCCCCATTATTTGTCTGTTACACCCTAGTGCCGCTGTCACTTTGGCTCACCGCCTGCGAGTCTCTGGCCCTCCTTCGGCCACCGAACTACTCCGATCACCCTCACAACCAACTATCGATCCAAGCTCAGCTCCAGCACCGGCATCTCCACATTAGCTGTCGATGATGGTGTTTTTATCGCTCGTTTCCACCTCCGCCAATTTCAGACCATTTTTTGGCACAGGTAAGCCGCCTCCAGTGAGGCCAACCACCCAGATAAGTTCATCTCGTCAAGGCCAACATTTTGAGACTACCCATGACCACAGCCATGGCCATGATGACCACCTCGACGTCGCTACACCCGACAGTGATTTTGCCCCTTTCCGACCATTTTCCGATATGTGGCCAGCTAGACCTTGCGGATCACCACTGCCGTCACCTCTGCCTCGACGTCCTCTTCGATCATGACCGGCGACAGCCTGCACTGCACTACCGACGGTGTTTTCCAGAGACAGGCACCACCCACCCAATCGGACCGGATTGCCAGTGTTTGCGTCTGCCAGCCCACGTCGTGTCCGCCTGCCCGACCCTGTTCACTTGCCCACCAACCTGTTTGCCTACCCGTGCTCGTGCCAACATCCATCTGTCTAGACTACCCCGTCCGACCTAGGCCACCAGTTTATTTAACCCAAACCAAGTTCAATTGACCTAATTATGTTCGATTCAATTTAGTTGACCTGATTCAACTCATTTTCTGCCCATTTTCGCCTTTTTTTATCATTTTTGGTAATTCAAGACACTCTACATTAATTTAGATAAATATTCACACTATTTAGCATATTTTGATATTATAGTATTTTTCTTTCTTTATTTATTATTTATTTATTTATTTATCTATTTATTCATTCATTATTATTATTTATTTTTATTTATATATTTATCGTATAAGATAAATGTTTACATGATTATTTATTATTATTAATGACATGTTTACTTCTTAATGTTAGTCTTATTTATGTTTACTAAATTTTATATATATATTTATTTGTTTATCTATTTGTTTGTTGCATGTATATTATTATTTATTTGTATTTCATTATGTATTCCGTATTGGATAGCTATGATGCCATTATTATTTATGATTAATCAATATTAAATAATTATTTATTTATGATTAATTAATATTAAATAATTAATTATTTATTTATTTATCGAATGATTATGTATTTATTTATTTAATTATTTATATATTTATTAACACGAGTGTATGTGATATTTACTCATGTTTAGTCATATATTTATATAGTATAATGATATTATTATTTTATGATTGGAGTATTATTTATTTTTAGGTATTTATTATTTATATATTTATGCATGAGTGTATTTATTTAATTATTATTTATTTATTAGTCATTTTCTTTATTATGTCTTGATTTGCGTGTTGGATGTTTAATTTTAGGTTTATTTAACATTGTTTTTTAGTATGATGTATTGATGATATGAGCACACACTACAAACATACATCATATAGAGATGCCAGTATTTTATTTAGCAGTGTGTTTCAATGTAAGTTTCGGGAGCTTACTGTAGATGAGGCCTCATGCTTGGCGCTTGGACCACAGGTTCATTATAACTCTTCTCATCTTTATCGCTGTAGTCTATTGTGAATTTGATTTTCAGATTGTAGGATGTGTTAAGTGGTTGTTTTATCGGACCCCACTTAACACTGGTTGTTTAGACGTATTTTATTTTCGGGATTAATAACCCTTGAGGATGAGATCCCTCGAGTTCTTTTCGAACTAAAATCCACTGCAAGTTACCTTTGAGCCTATTATATAAATCTGATCCCATACCTTTATATAATTTTATTGTGTTTTTAGTGAGACGATAGATGGTGAAACCGACTCGCACGTACCATGAGCGGGTGCATGTACCAATCACAACAGCCTCTAGATTAGTGAGATAGTTGTTCTATTCCCGAGGTATCCTGACAACTCCACATTTTGAGTTTCCTCACACCCAGAGAAACGTGGAGGTTTACGAGTATTATTTAGTACAGCATACATTCAGACATATGGTTTGAAAGGGTATTGAAGGTGACTACTTGAGAGTACTCCGCCTTCATGCTCAGGTGGAGGAAAGGAAAGGGCTTAGAAATTCTGGTAGTCCCAAGGGATTAGTAAAAAATGAGAAAATGTTGAGAGAGACATCGGCAGACCAGGCAGTTCAGGATGCTATCGGGTTTGCAACCTGGTGGCTCCTCAGTAGATGCCCTTTGAGAGTTCACATGTAGAATATATATTGTTTTCGTTGCTCATGGAATATTAGATTCCACTTGCCAGTTCGTACTAATTATTTTTTGGACTAGTAACACTCGTTAGTGACATTTTTCAAATTATTTATGAAAGTGTTGTGATCATGAGTCGACTTTGGTGGAAGGACAGATAAATGCTATACACACTTGAGCTCAACGTAGTTATTTTCTGTGAGGTCCCTCAACTTAGTCCCATATCTAATACCTGCTAGGAGAAGATCATGTTTTAAGAAATGACTTAGGCCCATTACGTTGTACTTTGGGTCGGGTTGTTACAAATGGTATCAAAGCAACCTGGTTCAGTGTTAGATGGTGGGCTAGACTAGGGACGTAGGCTAGGTTGCCGGTCACAGGCCAGAAGGTCATGTGGGTGGGGCTAGCAAAGGGCCATGTATAGGCATTTCGGGGACGAAATTTCCTAAGGTGGGTGGATTGTGAAATCCCTCAACTTAGTCTCACATCTAATACCTAGTAGGAGAAGATCTTGTTTATAAACTAGAATGGACTATAGATCTTTAACTTGGGTTAACCATTTTAAAGAAATGACTTAGGCCCATTACGTTGCACTTTGGGTCGGGTTGTTACATTTTCTTTCATAATTTTATTTATATTTGATGTGTTTTCACTTATATTTAGTAATATTTACCATTCTCAAGATAACAAGCGGGTTGTTTCAATTTATTTTATTGATTGCGTCTAATCGATTAACAACTTTATACATGACTTGACTCGATCATAACATTTCTAATTCAGTTCTTATATAAACCAAAATCGGGGTGTTCACAGTATCTTCCTGTCTACAGTAGGGAACCTAATGGATTGACCTCTTAAGTGTTATTGTTGGAGTATATATGGATTTGTTTTTCAAGGTTGGTGGATTTATTTGTAACTATTGTTAGTTATATTAGGGGCCCATGGCACTCGTGTATGGGTGGCAGGCGAGCCAACTTGGATCAGCTCAGTTTGCCCATTTTCGACCTGAGCTAGCTCAAGCTTGAGTTTGTGCTGAGCCAAGTCCAGCATGCTGGCTCACGAGCCAAGCTCAGCTCAACTCAATTTTTAACTCGGCTCAGCTCACAAGCTTGGGCTCAACACGATTTTGCGAGAATTAAATATTTATGATTGAATTTTAAGTATAACATTAGATAATGCCACAAATATTAGATGTAGTACACATATTATTAATTAACTCGTTCAAGAAGGTCTTAAATTTTTGGACGACTATATTGGTAGAATTAAGGATGTTAGTGGCCTTAAGATTCAATCCTTTAAACAAGTTTGTAAAGATCAATCTACGAATATGAAGTACTTACCTAAAACAAAAAAATTGATATATATGCAAAACATAGTAGGAATAGTACTTACCTAATGTTTCGATCAATCTACGATTATGAAGAGCATTGATTTCTTGGGTTGATCTTTACTATGTTAAACCCTCGAGTAAGTTAAGTCGATTTGATTTTCATGTAGCAAACTTATGATAGATTTTTTTACAGGTTTTTTGCAAAGTAACTAATGCACTTTAAGCAAAATATAAGGATAATGAGTTGTTAGATATATTTATGGTAAATATAGAGAAAAATTTTAACAATATTGGAAAACACTTCCTTTGCTCCCTTTCATGGCATTCCCAATGGACTCTAGATACAAACTTAAGGGTGTACTTTTATATGTGTCATGTTCATGAGAACATGCACATTGATGAAAAATATTTAGATGTAATTAACGAAAAAGATGTTAGAGATGGTTTAGAACATATGTATAGAACCTATGACCAAAGATATAGTCATTTCATGAATTTAGGTCATTCATCTTCTGCGGGTGCTTCAAGTTTGAGTTCTCAAACTTTCTGATCGATGTGGGATCAAGAAGAAGATATTGAGACTGACAGGAACAACTTGTATTTCTACATCGTCGATCGAGTGTTATTTCACAGAGGAGAAGGCCAACCTTGATGTCTTAAGATGGTGGAAAAAAAATTCGATTACTTGTCTAATCTTTAGTGTCATGGCCAAGGACTTCCTAACACCACCTATGTCAACCATGGTGGTCGAGTTGGCATTTAGTAAGAGCGGTCACATTATAAGTAAATATTGAAGTAGATTAGCTCCTAATGCAATTGAAGCCTCTATGTGTCTAGCTTTGGCTTCATCAAGAAGAACAAGTAGCCCAACTTCACCAAAACGACAACCTAGTTGAGGATTTTGCTTTTCAATTACCACTGATAATTCTGATTAATATCATTATGCTTTTCAATTACTGGTGATAATTCTGTATAATATCATTATATTTTACAATTAGCAATGATCATATATATGAAAATTATGGTTTTTATATTTCTGGATTAAAATTGTAAATGATTGTATGTAGGTCTAAAAGTGTCAACCTAGTTGGAATCTACTTATACTATTATACTATTTTTATTTTATATTTTATCAGAAAATATAATAATTTGATTTAATTTCTTTTCATTAAATTTTTTTTTAAATACTAGCCAAGCTGACTTTGGCTTGAGCTCAGCTCGCCCCCGCTCATGCTTGCCCAATTCGAGCTCACAAGCCGAGCCGAGCCTACTTAAAAAGCTCGAGCCCAGACAAGCCGTGCTCAAGCTCGACTCAGCTCGTCTGCCACGCCGCTACACTTGTTGCTGATATTTTCTTATATATTTCCTAAGATGTTGGTTTTGTGATTAGTGGCAAGGCAAGGATGGCTAGGAGCTTCGCACACTACTCGGCTTCGTTGTTATGTATTGAAATGTTACTATTTGCTACTTTTTAATTGTATTGGCATGTTACTATTTGCTACTTTTTAATTGTATTGGCATGTTACTATTTACAATGTGGGATAAATCTAATAATTCGTATCACTTAAAAAAGTGGCCGTTTGAACAAGAATGATGCCAGTAAAGAATAGGACTTCTCACCTTCAATGTTCATGTGATTTATGTGGTTTGTAAAGATCTGTCATGTTATGAAACTAGCAACTAGCTTAGCATGCTTTTTGACTTTCATAAGGATTAAATAAATATGGGGTATGACCTATATAATGATATTAGATCTCCATAGTTTTTATGGGTCTAATAATTATATTGTCAGACTTATTGAACACTTAAAAAAATACCGGTGAACACTAGGAATGTTGTTTTCCAAAGTAAACACTTGTATTAATGTTAATGTAACTTTAATTACTACTTTAAAATCTCACTTGATTATATTAAAAACATTACATCTTATTAAGAATTATGAAAGCATTTTATCAATTTTTCTAAAAAATATGATAAAATATAAAGCATGACCAATTTTAAACTTAGTAAAAAAAAATCAAAAGTTATATATTACTTTTATAAGAAGAATTTTCAATAGATTTTGGCGGGGAGAATATTATTAACAATAAATTCAATCCGTCTTTAATTTCTTCTAAATTTTAAAATGACTAAAGAATTAGTATAGTGTACAACGATTGATATTGATTCTTCTGATTTCCATCAATATTGTAATTCGATGCATGATACTTCAATGCATGTATATTGTGTACTAGAATCAAGAGTGCAATAGATGACGTATGATGCACAACAATGTATTTCCCCTCGACTTTCACACCTCGCCGCTAAGTTACCATCCATGCTAAACACGCAGTTAACGTCCACCTCCACTCAAAATCATAGTACCTTTTTTGCTATAAAAATAAGAATTTAAATCGAAATCGGTTTTTAAGGGAGTTACTATATTGGATCGAATCGGTCTAAATCGATCAGGAATCGGTTCAGTTGAATCGATCTAAATAAGTTTAAATCGGTCATATATAATAATTTGATAACTCATAACATAAATATATGAAAATTAGGTGTTAATGTTATTTTGATATTATTCTGTGTATTATATTTTAGGATATTTTTTCAAATTTTTTGATTTTTTTAAATTATTTGGAATTAGTTATTATTTTTTATTCGAGTCAGAGTCGAATAAATTTTTAATTATAAGAATGCCACCCCCGACGCGATGCTCCTTCACCCCAGCCACTGCCGCCGCTGTCCTGCCCCATCGGCCCCACCCCTCCCCGCCTCCCCCGCCAGCCCCACCCCATCTCCCCCTACGCCTCTTGCCCCGCCCCGCCACCCGTCAGCCCTGACTGTCCTCTGCACAGGGCGGCAGCAGACCAATAGAGGGAGGGTGGAGGTAAGGGACGATAGTGGAGGGAGGGGCGGAGGCAAGGGGCGACAGCAGAACGGCACATAAGGTCAGCAGGAAGGGACAATGGTACACAGTCAGAGGGAAAGGGGTGGCGGCGGAGGGAGGGTGATGCATGGGATATTTTTGTAATTCTAAAATTTTAATTTTAACTTTACCTATGTATAAATAATTTATTTAATATCATATTAAAGATATTTTAATTATTTATCCAAAAAACGAGCAGAATTGGCCGATTACTTTCTCCATGAGTACCCTACCTAGTACCCACGGTTCCCAAAAAAATAACACTATTTCGACTACTATAAATTGATGGCCAATCGACCCAGCCACCTAGCACCAATCCATCCTCTCAACAATGTCCAAGCTTTCTTCTCCACTAAACTTCAATGTAACAAGGTGCCCGCCGGAGCTTATAACTCCGGCAGAGCCAACACCTTATGAGTGGAAGCAACTCTCCGATATCGATGACCAAGGCGGCTTGCGCCTGCTCATAAAGGGCATTTGGTTCTATCCAGCGTGCATCTCCATGGCTAGTGTCACAGGGGTCAACTTAGGGGTTAAAATTTTCGCCCTAACTGCCTCCGTGTGGCGTGTTTCCCTCCCTGGAAACACCAGCCTACACCACCTCCGCACCCACCAATGTGTTGTGGTGCACAGCGGCCTCGGACCACACACTTGCGAATACCGCACGAACCCAGTCCCGGTACCACGCCCAGCTACTAGCGCCACTAGTACCGGTATCAGGCTACCAGTGATTGTACCGAACACACACACCGATCACCAAGCCGTAGTGACTACGCGTCCCACGTACCGATCACCCATCTCGGTACCAATAGACCTCGGAATCACAGGTCTAACCCCGGTGGCCAAACACGACGCATACACCACAAGAATTACAGGAACTCGTCCCAACCTCTATTCCACTAGTATGAATACAGGATATACAAGTGTCTACACCCTAGACTACTTGCCGGTCGTGGACATGCAAACCCCACGACCGTGCCTCTCGACCCTCACTCGACAGGACTTCACCCAACCATCGGTTCACCGCGCAGGGTTGCCGAACAACTGGTATGTGAGCCTTGACCCTAAAGGCAGACGTCGACTACCTCGGTAGTCCCCTTGAAGTTCCAGACCGCCCCTCGGCCTGACTGCAGTAACCCCAAGGCATCCCCTTGCCCGGCCAAGTTTCTCTCCTCCACCGAGATCACTCACACACTCTTCACATGTTGTTCTCCAGATCCACTCTGATCTATTCTGCCTCACCACCAAATGAAGCTGCTCCTTATATAGGCATTGGCTGGACAAAAGGGGCACATCACCTTGCTGGATCCTGGCCATCCAATCCCCGATCAATGGCTCAGCATGCTCAATACCAGCAGTCACCTTAGTGATGTTCCCGCACTGCCCTTCACCGTTGATCACCTCATCCACGGTCCAGGATGATCTGCCGACATCACCACAACTCTTGGAGTTCCAACACTTTTACTGGAAAGCCCATGGTGCACTCTAGCCTGCTGGTCGACCCTCATGGTTCACCCCGGCTAGACCTGGTACCGATCCTCCACACAACAGGCTCCAGACCGCTCAGCACACAGCACCGGCTCCAAACTCACTCGGACCTGGGTGCCTGCACATCAATCTCCACACCAGGTTAGTCTTGCCCGGTATTTTGATCAATCAATCAGCTGGCATGTGAGGTGGTGCTCGCTCGGCATGCACATCTGGTTCCTGGCAGCCTGCTCAGTCCCCACACGCTACTGCTGCCTACATGCTTGGCCATGGTTCACGGTTACCTGCTCCCGCACCCGGTACTGCTCCTAGCACGTCACGACCTCGCATGCGCCTGGTTCCCATCGGCTCGGTAACCAGTAGCGGCCTGTTCGCCCGCTACACCCGCCATCGACACACGACATTGTGACCAGTCATTGTCTCGGTATGCATGCACTCCCGATAGACGCTGCACCTGTTGGTTCCCCAACTGCACTCCAACATGATGCATG
>JAURVB010014512.1:0-20896 GCA_033002965.1 Piper betle | reverse complement strand
GAAGCTGCTCCAAGCTATTCCGACAAGTATTTTCTGTTTTAATGTTTTTGATTGTAGATTTCCTTACAAATCGGTAGTGTGACAGGCGAGTAGACTAGAGCAGGAACTACTAGCAGGATGGTGATACAGACCCGCCGGACGCAGATCAGGACCCCATCACCTCCAATAGCCAAACAGGACAGTACTAGCCCTATTCACAGTGACGCCGCCTCCAGTCAACCTAGGGCTGCCATGCCACCAGTAGAGGTCAGTGTGCCAGTGTCAGCTAGTCGACATGGTGAGAGCCATCATCGAAACCGTTGCCGCGACCGAGATAGTCGCCGCAACCGAGATAGTCGCCGGGACCGAGATAGTCGCCGGGACCGAGACGGCGGTCGTGACAGTTACTGCACCAGAAGTAGTCGACAGGAGGAGAGACGCAGCGATCTGACAGTTACTGCACCAGAAGTAGTCGACAGGAGAGAGACGCAGCGATCACCAGGTTGGCGGAAGCTCAGATACAAATGCTACAAAGTCAGGAGGAATTTAGGAACAACTACTCCAAAAATCTTGTATACTTCTTTATCACAAACCAATTTAGGACTTGAGAGTTGTAGTTACAGAGATATTTTAAAACTCTTCCAAGTCGACACAGTTCAATCTAAAATGTTTGTTTGGTCGACATGGAACGAAGGCAGTCATCATCTTCCTATACCCCATCTCCTTGAATCGATGTTTGATCCATTTCAATCGTCCAGACACCATTAGCATCCCCCGCAAAAGAGGCGATTCGTGGACAACCATCGATCTCTGCTCGGCGCAAGTCCGGGAAAACACGCCGGAGCTCCAACCAGTCCATGCACAAGTTAGTCATGTCCGCGAGCCGCAATATCTCCACCCCTTCTACCGGCCCTTTCCTACCCAACGCTCTCATGGTGGTCATAGAGCCCCCACCTTGGACGTAGAGCTTCTTCAACCTCTTCAACCTCCTCGACGCAAGCTCCGCCGGTGCCTCCTCCATGGGGTAGCACCGTAGGTCTAGCTTCTCCAAGTTGGGTGGCAGCCATGAAAGCCCTGCATCGGCCGGTCGGTACCTCTTCCCGCCACCGCCGCCGTCGATGTCCTCGTCCCAGGAGACGGTGAGCGAGCGAAGGAAGGTGATGCGTTTGATCTCTGGCAGCGATTTTGATGCGTTCGCCATCCAGTACTGGCTTGGTCGGATGTTGATGGCGAGCTTTGTGAGCAGTGGGCAGACCTTTTGGTCGAATTTGAAAAGCCCTGTCGGTACCAACGATTTCAAAACCGGCTCCGGCGTGATCAGCAACCCCTTAAGCACTCGGAGAGATTTGGGCTTGGTGAGCAGCTCGGCCGGCATTTTCTTTAGCTTCCTGCAGTTGGACACATCGAGCACCATCATCTCTCTCAGATTGGCGACCCCATCGGCGAGGACTTCCAGATCATGGCAGGAGCTAAGGTTGAGGATTCGAAGATGGCGAAGGTCCGTGATGGAATCCGGTATTGATACAATGCCACTGGTCCCTTGCAGGCCGAGGTACCTCAAATTCTTAAGGTACATAAGGCATCGGTCCAAGAAATCTGGATCTTCTATCCTCACCGCGTCGTTGTTGATGTCTTCATTGCTGCTCCATCCGCCCAGCTGCAAGGTAGTGAGATTGTAGACATAAGGGATCCTGTACTGTCGAGGGAAGCTGGTAGCATTGAGATTGAACAGGGAAGCTGGTCCTTCCGGGCCGACGGGGGAGACGGCCAGCAGTTTCGTCGGATTGATCTCTTTTAAGCAAGCATGGGAGCAGCTGGTACTGGTTAACTCTCTGTCTGGGGTGAGGAACTTGCTCTCGGTGGCCATGGCCACTGCCAGACGATGGACGGAAGGGTGCAGTGTAAAGCTGTGAGGCTTTCTCTTCCGGACATCGCTGCAGATGGGTTGGACGAGTTCGCAATCGATGAGACTGGCCAAGCATTCTTCGGTGGAGCGGTGGAGCCTGTTCTCCACGGGCTGTATGATCCCGTCTCCTACCCACAAGTAGCAGAGGTCCGTCTTGTTCATGGCAGAGCCCTCTGGGAGGATGGAGAAGTAGAGGAAGCAGGACCGGAGTTCCCGGCTCAAGCAAGAGTAGGTCTCCAAGGCATGGCAGATTTTGAAATCCCACTTGTTCCCCGGCCAACCAATTGGGATGTTCCGGCATTGGTAAATCTCTGCGTAGTTCATGCGTGGGAATCCATCGCGTAGAACCATCCAATCCATTACCAAATAGTTAAGGTACCTAAGTCGGAGGATCTCCACTTGCCATGGGCGCTGATCTCCTTCCTTAAGCAAGTTCTTCAACGAGCTCAGTCCTCCCCCACGAATGTAGAGCTTCTTTAGGTTGTTTAACTTCTCCGGGTTGAGCCCAGGTGGTGTTTCTTCTAGAGGGAAGCACCGCAGGTCTAGCTTCTGCAGGTGTTGTGGAAGCCATTCCAAGCTCACATAGTAAGGAATATGCAAGCTTTGGTGGTGGTCTCTAATAGTTGTTGTCCTATATTTCCCAAATGTTACCGTCAATGTAGAAAGGGTGGTTATGTTGCCGATCCTTTCCAACTCCCCTGGTGGCACGATTTCCTTGTTCTCGAAGTAGATACTTAGCTTCCTGAGCTTCGGCCAGTGGACGGCGCCGGAGAAGTACCCCTTGATGTTGCTAATGGAGTTGCCCAGCACCAAGCCCTTCACCGCCGACAGCGAGTTGAAGCTGCCGGCGAGGGGGACACACCGGAGGAGGGGGCACTCGGAGACGTCCAGGTAGGCCAGCTGCTTGAGGAAGCTGATCTTGGACGGGAGCTTCTCCAATTCATGGCAAGCTCTAAGGTCCAACACTCTGAGCTCGGTGAGCAGATCGATTTCCGGTGGCAGCTCCGTCACTCCCATAACCCCTTGCAAGCGCAGGTATCTCAGTTGCTTCATGGCCAGCAACACTCTGAAGAAACTCATGGTGTCGACTATTTTGATGTTTTCATTGGAGAAGGTCTGGCTAGTGCCGAGCTGCAAGACGGTGGTCTTGCCCAGAATGGAGGAGGCCTCCTCCTCATCCTCCTCCTCGTCAAAGTTGAGCTTTGTAATACCGGCATTGAAAATCTGGATCGTAGTGGGATCCACAGCGTGGAAAGAAGACGACAATGGTGATCCGCCGCCGCCTTCGTTGTCGCTGTCGTCGGAATCGAGAAGCACGGAGCCGGGGAAGGTAGAAGTCAAGGTGCGGTCTTTTTGAGGCAAGAAGCGGCGATGGATCGGATGGGAGGGGGCACAGCACAGGCATGGACAGCTCCGCTGCCGGAGTTGTTGATGGGGACGACCAGGCCGCTCTCCAGCAGCCGGTTGAAGCGATCTTCTCCGACATCCTCCGCCTCCACCGCCCCCGCCCCAATCCACCACCGGATCAGGTCCCTCTTCTTCAACGGCGAGCCGCCGGGGAAAACAGCCAGGCCGAAGAAGAAGGGGGCGAGCTCGGAGTCGGAGAACCATGTGGCGGCATCGGCATCGGCACCGGCCGGCGGAGAAGGAGCGACATGCTCGCAGTAAGGAGCCAGCTGCGCGCCGCCGCCGCTAGCAGTAGGAATACCCTGGGTGCCGGCGGCGCCGGCGGCGCGGGCAGGGTTGAAGATGACAGGGAGGTATTCTTGCATCCCGACCCGGATCCGGCCGAGCGTGGGTTGGATACGGTTGACGAGGTGCATGCGGCAGATGGGGTCGAGGGCGGTGGAGGAGTCGAGTTGGGTGGTGAGGTCGCGGATGAGGCTCTCGCACTCCGCCTCTTGCCCCTTCTTCCACTCCTCCAGCTTTCGGAAGGCGTTGAAGATGGTGTCCATATCGCGGTCGATCATCCGAAGCTTGTCGGAGTAGGCGTCGGAGACCTCCCCCACCTCCCGCCGGTTGGCCAAGTGGATCCGCATCATCTCCTTGAGCACGTCGAAAGGTCCCTCTTCCTTCATCTTCTCCATTGTTCCTCTACACTTCTACCTCCTCCTCCTTCAACCTTTACAACTTCTTCTTCTTCCTTCTCTCCCTCACCCTTTCCCAATAATAATCACTAAACTCGGTAGCAACCGCACGATGCGCCCGCAATTTATTTATTTATGTGTTTTTGTTTAAAAAAATCAATCATTTATGTGCATAAAATGATTTGTTTGTGTAAATTTTTTATTTTATTGTAATAGTCAAAGGTGTTAATTGGGTCACGGTCGAAATTAATTTTGTTTAAACTCTCGAAAGCAAGAAAATTTGTCCACTTCTACGTCTGTCTGTTAGTTTCATTCATCGTATGCTAATAAATTAATATTTACTACTTTCATTTGGTAATAAATTACGACCTGGCATTAAAAGTAGGCTCCTAAACGACCGAATAAGTTCTCGAGCCATTAGTGTTACACTAGGTTCACTTATACTCTCGAAATCACACATACAAGATAAGACGCTCCAGCTCAAATTCACCGATGTTAAGTTCAAATTCGAGTCGAACTTAGAACACTATGGTAATCCACTCGACTCAGATTCAAAATTTGTTTGTGTTTGACATAATCTTGGCTTATAATTTGACTTAACAATAATATAATATTTTTTATTTTAAATAGATAATCTTATTTTGATAAAACAAACATAAAAAATAAAATATATATGTACATATAATCAATAATTTTTAATATATTTAAAATAACTAAATCGATTACTTCACGGGGCAAAGTAAATAATGTGCCACCACTAAAACAACAATCGAACTTTGCCAACCCAGTGGACCAATCAAATCAAGTTTTCTAAGAAAGCTAGATTCAGATAAATTTTAAAGAAAACCACAAGGTTGTGTGAGTTCTATTTCCAAAATGGTAATAGATAGACATGTAATTAAAAAGATAAGAAAATGACAGAGAAGAAAGCAAAGTCAACTATAACAAAATAACTCTCATGTTTAGATATTTAATTTACTATATAGCCCATATAGACATATGTATTAAAAATTGCATTATTTTTTTGATAAAAATAAAATAAAATAAATGGCACGTGATAACATGGAACCACGCAAACTATACCATATGAACGGAACAAACAAATTATTATATAAATAAGGTCATGGAAAGTGCACTAATTGATAAAGAATCAATTATAAGATAAATTGCAATGCGAGTAACAATAACCAAAAAAAAGAGAGTTAAGTCAATCAAAAAAATAGTCTTAAAAATTGTCAATCAACAAAAAATTAAAAATTCATCAAAAGTAAGCACAAGCCTTCTCACCATATTTATGTGAAAGAAAGCAAAAATGGTTGTGAACTTGCAGTCACCGAGAAGCACAATTAAATAACAAATCTTAACATAAAGTTTTTTATTAAAAAATGGAGATTTTTTGTTCATATTATCTTATCTTAAGGTGGGATAATTAAAACTAATTATAAAAAATTTTAATTATGAAAAAATTGCCCTTTAATTAAAATTATTTTTTAGGATGCGCCGCCGATTGAGGTCAACATGCCCCAAGGCCAGGAGTGGCAAGTCTGGCCCCTTGGCCTTAGAGCAACCAGACCACCCCAAGGCCAAGGCTGGCCAGCCTTGTTGGCCGCGGCAATGTTAATTAATTTTTTTCTATTTTTAAATTAAAATTTGGTTATGGGTATTTAAGACAATTTATAATTTTTATATTTTTTGGTAATTATACTTGATTTTCCCAATAGGTAATATACAAAATTATTTTTCCTTTTCTGGTAAGAACTCCTGAACATAAACAAGAAATTAATATGTCAAGATCAGGCAAATCCTAACATAAGCAAGAAATTACCCTGAAATGCTTTGCTCATGTTGATCGGAAACAATACCTGATTATATTCATATTTGTAGCCATGGTTCTTTACTGCAAAGTAGATGGATATGTTTCAGTGTTTAACCAACTTCTCAATTCTAAGCGTATAGAAACCAAATAGTTGTTAGCAAACAACAAAAACTTCATTATTTCAATTTTCAAATGTTCACTTGCAGTAAATAGTTCATAGTAGCTCATCACTTTTACTAAACAAATATTGTTAATTAGTTGGTACGTAAAATTTTCCTGGCTCCTCAGACATCTTCATTAAGAAAGTAAATGACGGGTAGTAATCCTAAACCAAATTAGAGCAATACTCAAACCAGAATAGCACAATACTTACAAAGATTTAAGAGGAGACATAGTTATGGAGGAGGATGCTTGATGCCTGTGTACCAAAAATGAGTATGGAGAAGATATCAAAAGAGAAGACAAAGGCTATAGTATGGGAATGAAAAAAGAAGCAAGATGAGACTCGTAATGGACTAGATCATAATACTAGGACTTAACTAATAAACTTCAATGCCTTGCTTAAACTTAACTTTATATTCACTGCACACGATAGATGAAAAAATCGGCTGATTTAAATTGGCTTGGTGCAAAGCCGAGTCAAAATGCAGGCGAATCGGTTGGGTGAAAAATCGGACCAAGAATCTGCCGATTCGCACCGATTCACACCCCGAGTCGACACGGCCAGAATCGGCCAATTCAGATAGGGTGGCAACGGGCAACGGGCGGTGGGTGGAGGAGGACGGGACGACGGAGGAGATCTGGTGGGTGGGGGGAGATAGGGGTGGGATGGCCGGGCGGCAGCAGGCGGCTGGGTGAGGTTGGGCGGGGGGGCGCCTGAGGGGGGGACGGGGCGGCGACCTATGGCGAGGTGAGGCTGGGCAGGGGGTGTTGGGGCGGGCAACAAGGGGGAAAGGGGGGGGTGAAGTGGTGGAAGACAGGGCGAGATGGGTGGGCTCGACGGGGCGGCAAGGCCGGGAATGGGGCGTGAGGGGGTTGGTGGGATGAGGGGTAGGGGGTGGGGTGTTGCTGTGGGCAGGGAGACGAGGCGGTTGGCAGCTGGGGACGGCATGCGGCGACCGACAAAGGTGATGGGCGGTGCGTCGAGGAGAGAGACTGGGGGGAGAACATGCTATTTCTTCCCCAATGGTGGCATTCTGGTAATTAAAAGTTTTCTCGACTCTGAGTCAAAAATAATAACTAATTTTAAATAATTTAAAAAAATCCAAAAAATATAGAAAAATATTATAAAATATAATACACATCTTAACATAAAAATGACATCAGAATGATATATTTTGTAACTAATAACCTACCAATTTTAATTATGTTTAATTTTTTACATAAGACAGATTTAGACCGATTCATAATCAATTTAAATCGATTCGATCCGATTTAGTGACTCCTTCGAAAACCGATTCTGATTCTGATTCTGATTTTTGCAACCATGCTGCACACCAACATCTTGCTTGAAATAATCCCAAACGTGGATCAATGAATAACATTCTCAACAAAAATAATTTCATATTATTTAATCAACAAACCGTCATACAACCCATCAAACTTATAGCTAAAACTAAAATATTATATTCCATTAAATCATTTTTTTAGCATAAGTGAACCATAAAACTATTACACTTCTGAAAAGGCACACATCTAAACTAGAATTAACACACAAAACCTACCAATACAAAATAAAACTTTTACAAATAAATTGAAAAAAAACTCATGCGACAAAGAAGATTGTATATTTTCATGAAAACGATATGATTGACAAACCCTATAGATTATGAGCATGCATGTTGAGAAAGCAAGAAATGAAAATTTTAAAATGCTCGGTACGAGGATATTATAAGGGGATGGATTCCTAAGTATCAAAATAAAAAGGAGGATATATGTGTTCAAATAATAGTCATCACCATATTGTATTAAGCTAATTATGAAGTTCAATCATATTTCCATGCAAATGACAAGTTTCCAATCGATTCTATGTTTAAACTTTAGACATAAAAGTTTTCTATCACTAACAAATCATGTATCCTTTGCAAGAGAATACAACAAACTATCAAATTCTCTACCAATAAATTCTAAAAAAATTAGCTCGGTCAATACCAAAATCAACAGTGTCAATCTACTTACAGATTGAAGAAGGCTAACATTGACGCATCAACGGGCACAAGATTGATTATCATTAAATTAAACTTTGTTTACATGTAGAAGACCGACAAGATATCAGTGAAGCAATGAAACAACAAGTAGAGCATATAAATGCATAAAAAAGCAACATTTAGAGTAGAGGACTGTGGCTATGTGTAGGCGGTAAAAATGAAAAATCATATACAAATCTAAATAATAAAAAAATCAACGAAAAAAAAGAGTTTTGTTCTAGCCGCAAAGATTTACCTGCAAACATGAGTTCTTGCTTTGAAGTAGTTGTTCTAAACCACACTTCTTGTAGCAATATAATGCAAATCATATAACAATTCTTTAAAAATCTCTTTGCTCTTCTCATTTCTTGAACAACAATAAATTCTAAATAACATTCTACAATCTTCCACTAAATATCATTGATAAAACCATATTTTCGATGTCATGACAAACCTTGACAGCAGTATGGAATCCAATATGAAGAAATACAACACTAGCCAATGGTGTTGAGGACGTAGTTGAAAACATAAAGCGAATAAAACCACACTATCCGCAATATGGAGGATATATGACTATGAAGGAAAAAATTTTTATTGAAAATTTTTATATTTACCCAATTTAACCAATCAAAAATTTAAGAAAATTCAATTTAAACTCAAATAATTAGTACAAAATTGCCCGTACTGTAACATATTCAATTAAGATTTAATCAATACCAATTTTGACTACCATGAAAGATAAACAAAAAATGACAAAAATAATGCGGTACATTCTAAGCAGAATAAAATCATTCAATTAAAAGTAATAGCTGGTCCAAGAGTAAGCCGCGTTGACCTGCACGAATCCACTAACCACATCCAAAAATTTTGAAGTCGTATGGAAAAGCACCTCCTTGCATATTTAAATAAAGCTTGAAGAGGGCATATATAGTAGTATGCCTTGTTTGTGGAAAACAAAATGGACTAAAATCAGTGGCATTGAAGGACAAAAATAAGCTTAATTATTAATGCATTCTCAAACGTGTCATGTTTTTAATTTTTTAAAGATAGAAATTCATAATGTCGACGTAGGGCTTGCTAAACAAGCGAGTGAACTCGAGCTCGACTTGTGTTCAAACTCGGCTCGAATAATTTGAAATTTGTTCGAACTCGGCTCGAGATTAAAAGAGTTTTGAACATGCATGGTCGGGCTTGACTTGAATATTTTTTATGTTATTAGAATTCGACGTGGGCTGAAATACACTTAAATTGGTTAATTTTGACGAGCTCGAACCCAGTTTTGTTTGTGAGCTCGAAACCGGCTCGATTGTAAAGTAGAAGATAACTCACTTAAAAAACATAGATTGAATCCATGACCTCTTCGTCTTCAACTTGAATACCTACCATCTAAACAATTTCACTACTTTGTTATAATATTGTATATAAATATATATAACTAGTTACAATTAAATCTATTAGTATATATATATAATATAAAGACTATATTATTATATTATTTTATCGAAGTTGAGTTTGAGACGAGTTATGAGTTGATTTCGAGTCGAATTACGAGTTGATTTCGAGTCGAGTTTGAGTTATAATTGAGTCGAATTGAGTCGAATGAGTCAACTACTGTCTTGCTCAAATTCGACTCGAAAGATTCAACGTTTGAGCTCGAGTATTTAAATAGCAAATTTCGAGTCAAGTCAAATCGTGAGCTGAATGCCAAATGCTCGATGAGTTGACTCACTCAATTAACAGCCCTAAGTAGACAAATCAAACTCAATTATACACACACTTCTCATAACCCACGGATTGACAAAAAATCAAACACAAAGAGCATCATAATTTCTACATACTTTATTATTGTTGAAGGTCCATAGAAAACAACCTACTTAATATATAAACATAAATATTAAAGCATCCACTTGACATGAGATTTCTGTTTACTTTTAATTTTTTTGTTTTTGCCACTTCATTGGTAAATTTTCTTTCAACATGATAAATTAAAATGAGAGAAATTGCCCACAATTATATATCCATAAATAATTAATAAAATGGTCACATCAGATCTCCGCGGATAGCATACAGTATGGATTGTTATGCAACAGCTGTAGAAAAGCCCAAAAATAAAGCAAACAAAGACGCAATAAGTTGACAAGTTTAAAGATAAAAAAAAAAGTGTAGCTCAAATGGCCCCCTTTGCAGGCTCCTTCTATTTGTTTTTCTTGTGAAGTCAACAGACTCAACATCAACTGGATGTCATGGTGTAATTCATGATCTGCCCTGTCTCTGTTTTTAGAGTTTGCAGAGTAGATGATGCAGCCGCTACCGCCCGGAGACTTTCGTATCAAGAGATTACTGTCTCGTCTAGCCGGCTCCGGGGGCGAAGGAAACGACGTCGGAGACGGGGGGTACGGTCTCGTCAGAAAGGAAGGTCAGCTTTTTGTGAGGATTGTGCGTGCCCGGGAGCTTATGGTCTCCAAGGGCGGCCGCTCGTGCATGGTTGAAGTGAAGGTCGGCGACTGCAAGAAGAGGACAAGGCATGGTGATGGGCAGGTGGCGATCCCTGCGTGGGAAGAGCTCGTTTCCTTCTCCAGAGCACAGACCCAGCAATCTGCGGGCTGCGTCCAACCGATTGAGGTCAGTGTGAAGCAAGCGGAGCGGCAGCTTGGCTGGGTGGTGATCGACGTAACCCAAGTTCCCATTTGCTTGCCGTCCGACGCACCGCTCTCCCGCAGTGGCACCGGTTGAGGGGGAAGATGGCGAGTGGCTGAAAGGGGAGATCTTGCTTACTGTCTGGTGGGGTTTGGAGGCCGAGGCGCCCGACCGAGCCTTCGGCGATGGGGGCGTCTACTTCCAGCCGCAGTTGTGGTACGTCCGAGTCACAGTCGGCGAGGCCAAAGACGTCCGGCCGGCCGGCAGAGGCAGGTTAGCAGAGGTGTTCGTCAAGGCGTGTGCTGGGCAGGCAAACAAAGAAAACCAAGCCCACTCCCAGCTGGGGCGGGAACCCCCATTGGAACAACCAAGAGCTCTTGTTCGTCGCCGCCGAGCCTTTGGACGAGCCGCTGGTTGTGTCTCTTGAAGACAGGGTGGCTCCCAACAAAGACGACGTCTTGGGCACTTGCATCATCCCCTTAGCTGCCGCCGAGAGGCGGCTCCGCCATGGCGCTCCTGTGAAGGGGCAGTGGTACCAAATGAAGGAGGAGCGGGAGGGCAGCAATCTGGAACAGTCGGTGGGAGATGGCGTCGGTGGTACCAGCACTACCATCTATCTGGGCGTCACCTTAGAGGGTAGATACCATGTCCTGGACGAGGCTCCCTCTTCTCTCTCCGACACTCGACCCAGCGCGCGGGAGCTGCACAAACAGAGGATCGGTGTCCTCCAAGTCCGGATCTTGGGAGCTCAGCGGCTGCCTCCGATGAAAACCAGACATGGGCGTACGAGGACCGACGCTTACTGCGTCGCTAAGTACGGCCAGAAATGGGTTCGAACAAGAACGGTCGCGGATGACCTATCCCCGATCTGGAACGAGCAGAGCAGCTGGGAGGTGTTTGATCCTTGCACGGTGATCACCTTCGGTGTTTTCGACAACTGTCACGATCATCTCTCCCGCACACCCCAGTCGCAAGCGAGGGATGCCCACATCGGCAAAGTCAGGATTCGGCTCTCAACCCTTGAGACCGGCCGCTTCTACAACTACGCTTACCCACTCCTGGTGCTGCAGCCCTCGGGGGTGAAGACGACGGGGAGATTCAACTCGCCGTCAAGTTCACCTGCCCGACGTCCCTACCCGCCATCATCAACCTCTACTCTCAACCATTGCTCCCCACTATTCACTATCTTCATCCCATATCTGTTGAAGATCTCGATGCTCTGCGGCACCATGCAGTTCAGGAGATGGCCGCGTGGTTGAGCAGATCGGCTACTCCCTCAGGAAGGAGGTGATTGAATACATGCTGGATGTGGGTTCCCATATGTGGAGTATGCGCAAGAGCAAAGCTAACTTCTTCCGGATCATGGCCCTCCTCAGTGGATTGATAACAGCTTCCCATTGTTGGAACCACATTTGTGGATGGAAGAACCCACTGACAACCCTTCTTTTCCACTTCCTCTTCCTCTTCTTCATCTTCTACCCGCGGCTTATACTCCCATGCATCGTCCTCGCCCCCATCTTGATCCACTTGTGCCACTACAAGCAGGCCTACAATTATCCACCCCACATTGACGTCCGGCTATCTCACTTGGAGGACGTTCATCCCGACGAATTGGACGAAGAATTCGACACCTTTCCAACCTCTAGATCGTTGGACGTGGTGAGAATGAGATACGATCGTTTGAGATCTATATGTGGAAGGTTGCAGACGGTGGCCGGCGACTTTGCGACGCAGGGAGAGCGAGTGATGGCGCTGCTAAGTGGCCGCGACCCAAGAGCGACCACCCTGTTTATCGCCGTCTGCTCTGTCACCGCCGGCCTTCTCTTGTTGACGCCACCCCGGATTGTGGCCGTCGTCACTGTGTTCTACGCGATGAGGCATCCATACCTCCGACGCCGCATAAGCTTGTCCTTCTTGGCAGCCAACTTCTTCAGAAGGTTACCATCTAAAACCGATTCTCTTCTGTGATGAGCCATCGAGTGTAGTATTGGGGAGACGGAGTCTAAAGGAGCAATTGGGGAGCTATGTTTGTTACTTGGTTGCTGTTCTTTGTAATTTCTACTGATAGTTAATTATTTTAAAAGCTATCGCTAGTTGATTGAATGAGAATCCCCACTTGTTTTTGCTTACTACTTGTATCGACTAGTTGAAGTCAACACAAGAACACGCTCATCCATAAAAATGGTGTGTTTAACTGCATCAAGCCAAACTAGAGTGGACAAAGTGATTCAATATAACTGTGAACAAAGAAAATCAGTGAACTACAAACTAAACAGTTCTGGGCTTGTATTGTATTCAATGAAAACAATGATCATATGATGGGGGGCACCATCAATTTGTATGATATATGTACACTTATTCAAAGGTCACAGCGATGAACTTGACATGGTCATATATGATATGATCAGTAATCAGTACCCTCCCAAGGAAGACCAAAGAAGAATAAAACTTCAAAGTCCACACGGTCATGGCCATCGTTGTTGCTCCCATTGGAATCTGGAAAGGGGGCTGTCAACCAGCCATGAATTCCTGAGCTGCGACACCGCAGCCTCCCCAGAGCAGCTGGCTCTTGCCAAGCAGAAGTATGTGCAGTAACCCATGGTCGATTTCACCGTGTCGGTCTTCAATATGTAGCAAGCTGCACACTGCAACCCCCTCCCTTGCACAAGCACACCCCACATCTTTGATCCTTCTTTGCTTGCAGGTTGGCCAATGTTGGATTCGTTTGATCCGGCTTCGCTCGCGGGTAGCGAAACATTGGAGTTGTAGGCATCGAGCTGCTCCACGAGAATCATCCCGTCTGGGACAGGGCAGCCCTGCTTCCACCTTTTGACGACCCTCGGCCAGATCCCGGCCTTGGCCCTCTCCTTCTCAAGCCGAGGCTGTCTTTCTCCTTGCCGATGGTCGTAGACATGCACCAGCAATGGCGTCTCTCCCACGTCTTTAACAATCTGTTGTTTTAATGATTTCAAATCAATCACAACGAGCATCAAATCACATGTACTGTTCTTTTGTGACAACCAAACCAATCAAAAAAGAAGAAAAATGTCAACCGACCTCTTTAACAGAGAGGGTCATCCACTCGTCCAGGGCCTCCGGCGACACCGGCGGATACCCACTGCATCCACCGCCGCCGGCACCCGCCTCCTCCAACGCCGCCGCACTGGAGACAAGGCCCCGCTCGGCCAAAGCAGCCCGAACAGCCCCTCGCCTCCTCGCCCTCTCCGCACCCTTCACCCCGGCAGCCACCGCATGCGGCAGCCGGCGGCCGGGTTCGTCCCACATCCCTCTCTTCCCCGGTACTGCCGCGGTGATGGACGCCGCAAGCGCCACGGTCTTCATAACGTCGGGAAAGGAAGCGGCTTTCGGTATCAAGACCGGCCGAGACGAAAACTGCCTCCAATCCCTCGCCGCCCGGTTGGAGAGATAGAAGGACGACGACACGATGACGACGGATAGGTCAAGCCATGGCGATGGCCGACGGCGGTTTATATGCCACCGATTGCGTGGGGGAAGGAAGAGAAGATTCCCCGAAATTCACAAGTGGGTCCCGAGCCGAGTGATTTGGTTGGACGGACTCTCGGGGCCCGGCCGAGGTCTGTCGTGGCGAGTTCCCATTGGCTGGACCAGGTGGGCCGACGACGGGGAGGTTTTGGCGGGGACGTCGCGGTTGGTGGAGGAGTCCGACGTGGCGGGGTGAGGGATCCAACGTGGTCGCACGGCTTCGGCACGCGCCGGGAACGGGCGTCCGCTTTGGCGGCGGGGCTCGCCCGCGCTAGGTTTACCACGTCAGCAATATTCCCTCGCCGCCGCGTGAATGGGGCACGTCAAGATTATTACAGGGGTTATAATTAATCAACAATATTTTTAATAATTAGGATGAATGAATATATTTCAAGGAACAAGGTAAGCTAATTTATCATGAAACTCTCAGTGTAAAATAAACTTATCATTCATCAGGAATGCTATTCTTATTAAAAATTATTGTATTATGCTATCTTTTTATATTATTTGAATTACATTTCACAAAGAGAATTTCATATGAAGTTTTTAAAGTCTGTTTTATATAAGGGAAAATTTTATATGAACCATGCCTCGTATAACTTAGTTGAGCTAAATATTTAATTTGAATAATTTTTTAGCTGATTTTATAAAGTAATATTTTTATATATTAAAAGTATAGTGCATAAATAAGAGGTTAATAAAATTTTGTCTTTTATTAATATCATTATCACCTATTTTTTAAATTTTTTAAAAATAAACGAGTTAATATATATTTTTAAATCAATTTTTATTACAATTATTTTAATAATTAAGATGAACAAGTTAAAAATATTAGATTGTGTTGAAATTTTATAATTACACTTATTATTTATTTTTTATTTACCTATATAATTTTTAAATTATGAAACTTACTAAATTACTCAAAATAAAAAGTGTAGATCATATAAACTATATTGGGTGCCGCTAATATACATAGGGCTATTTATATAAATATTTTAAAATTCTAATTGAGTTTACACAATCTCAAGTTTGACTTAATAAGTTTTGAGGCAGCCGAACTCTTTAATAGCTCCACAATGATTTCAATTTATAACTAAATAATCAATCTTTTAAAACAAATCATAGTACCCTAATAGTATACAAGTAAAGAACTATTAAGTAGATAATTTGGACTAAGTTTAACATTTTTTATCAAGCTTCTATTGAGTTCAAAGTTTGAGTCTTTGTGTAGGACCGAGGGCAAGTACCTGAAGCTATGTCCTTAATTTATCAAATTATAAATTTTAAACCAAATATTGACTAGAGTTCTGAATAAAATAATGAGCACAAATTCTAAGTTGAGCCGAGTCAAATATATTTTTCTGTTGAGCCGGCTGTCCAGCTTGGATTGCTTACAACTCTAACTCAAGGGCTTTCTAAACAAGAAAAAAGATTGAAAAGGATGTTGCAGAACAGGCAAAGCCAACTATGAAGTGGAGACGATTTAGTGATGAGGATCGCATCAAATTTAAGGTGGTCGGCAAGGAATACATAACATATCAAGTTCTTGATGCAAGTACAGCATTTACGATTCTCATTTATTTCTTCACAACAAAAAACACGAGGATCACATTTATTAGAACATACACATGCTCGGTCAATAAAACCAGACCAATTTCGCAACTTCCATCATCCTGCTATCCAAATCAATCACGTTGCAAATCAATGGCGTCTTTCTTATTTTTTTAGCTCCAAATTTTTCAACGAAGATGTTGGCTGACCCAGAATTATGCACCTTCCAGCTTGAAGCAGTTCAATATTCACACCGCTGCTACTGAACAAATGAATCTATTTACATTTACGTACAGTAATTCTGCAAGAAATACCACGAGGGACATTCAAAATGAGGATGGAAGAGCCGAAGCTTGCTTCCCCTCTGTTTCAACATGGATGATGATGATAACCAAGTGCCGCTTGCTATTTTTCAGGATGTCTGGTTGTTCATCACCCGTCTCTTCTTTACTTCCACGACCAGTGCCTCAGTTATCTGCTAGAAGGAAACCCAAATTATGATTTCTCACTATCTAATCAGATTCACTCTATTTACCCAAATAGATATGAAAGAGGTTATATTTTACAGGAACATTGTGCCACAGAAAATGTCGTTGCAACTTCTTTATTCTGTGTTGCATGGTCATGTACTTCTCCTGATAGGAGTATAATTTTTAGAATTGGGTATGTCTTTCTCTGCCACGAAGATAGCGAATGCTTCCCAGTTTAGGACTTCGAAGAGTGGAGGAACAAAATTGATGGATATGATCACAGGAACACATTCATAGAAGATGGCTTCAACTACTCGAGGACTGTTCACTTCGAAGCTCCTTGGGCAGCTGCAGTACTTGCTGTTTTTCATGTAGCGAATGTAGTTCATTTTGCTTTTCGCACCTTGAGGCATTGGTCCAAAAATCGTCATGTCAGGATGTTTGCCTTCCCAATGCTGGAGAAGGATAGGTCGTACCCACCCATGCATGTTTCCAGCAAAGAAAGCAAGATAAGGCCTCTTAGTAGCAGGGTTTCCTCCAAGATCTCGGAGCGGGTTTCGAGCGGAGCGGACATATGTTTCCGGAAGAGAGACATCTTTCCCCAACTTAAAGCCTTCAGAGACATCAGTATTGCAGAGGACTCTAATGGCAGCGAGTAGATGGGGTGTTGTCTCACATGGTGCCTGAGAATCATGATCCAAAAACTCAAATTAACCCAGAAGACACAACTCACAAACTTAGTTAATTCAAGAATTTTAAAGTGATGTTTTTCTTCTTCAATAATAAAGAGATATTTAATATACAAAAGAATACCACCCCATCATGGCATGCAGCCAGAAAATGGCCAGTGCCTCCCGTTCTGTTCCAGAAGGGATACTTTCAAACAAACGAGCAGCCATATTCTGCTTTCTGAGTCCACGCTTAAAGAACGCGAATTCGAGTAAGCGAGAACTAAACGGCAGGCAAGATAGATTAGCTTTTCTATGATCCCTCAAAGTGTAATGTTTGTTTCTCTCCATCAGCTTAAGAAACACTGCAGTCTAAAGAGCCATCAATTCTCAAACAAGATAATTCAACACAAATTGTTAGAAGCAAAAATTAACTTCCCCATGTTATATACGTTTGTATTAAGGTTCCATATACTTACTTTTTAAATCTTGAAACATTCAAAAGAGTGGAGGATGGAGATCCCGATCATAATCAACAACTGGAGCATTCTCAATCTGAGATCTTGCCGATAAAAGCTCCCGGTCTCGATTTGAAGGACGTTGTTGTTTCTAATTAGCAAACAAAAATTGAATTCGCGTTGATTTAATATTTTAACATCAATATATCCAAGTAATAATATAGGAAATTCACAACAAATACCAAGCTGAAGGTAATGTGGCTCCTCTGCAACATACGATGCATCTCTGATATTGGTTGTGACCTTGACCTCTTTTTCTTTTTTGGTGTGATTAAATCCACTGTCATGTTTTCATTTTGTTGGGCAGAATCATCGTTCACTCCACCGGCAACATTTCTACTGACTGATTAGTGGTTTTCAGTATAGGGGAGGGGAGATCAGGCCACCTGATTGCACATTCACACTCCTGTCTAAGTCAACATTCCTATCATTGTTGGTGGGAGATGCAACATATGCTGAACCTAAGTCCTTTTTATCTTTCTGAATCTTCCCTTGTGATAGACCTTCTTGTCCTGTCGAAAGCTCTCTACAGAATTGTTCTTTTCTGAGTTTGAGACACCTTCAGATGTTGACTCATTTTTTGATTCTTCTGTTCTCCTTAATGTAAAATTATCGGTCAATTCAATATCTTTCCCATCTAAAACATTATCATCTATTACGGCATCCTCATCAAGATCGATCTCATTCACTTTGTCTCCATTGGTGCTTCCTTCAGGGTCATGTACCAGGTTCAGATCCTCGTCTTTTATTCCATTTTCATGACCTGCTTTCGATTCCTTCCCAACCTTAATTCTTTCATCAGTTGCAACCGAAAGTATTGATGAATCATTTGAAGTGATGAATCCTTTTGAAGTTGAAACTCCTACTTCTTCTACAGGACTAGGAGACAAACCTTCACTTATTGAAGTCGACAAAACTGCAGTTCTGTATGAAAGTATGACAGATTGAAACAGCAAGATAACACTAGTCGCTTGATTTCCTTATGGCATATATTCTTCCACTGAGTAAAGTATTCCATTTCATAAGGATCTAACAGGCATATATTCTAATGCGTCAAAGGTCCCTTTAGAAGAGCAACTTCATGCAAGTTCGTCAAATGGAGATGCTATTATAGAATGGAACGAGGATGCTTTACATAAAATAGGGGACAACCACTTGTTAGAAACTACGGGGAGTAACTTTAATGGTATGAAAATTGATGAGATCACTCGGGTAAGTGAAGATCAGAGGGAAGATGCAGCATCTATCGTGTTTGATGTTGTGGCTGAAAATAATGTTGATAAAAGTACACAACCAAACAAAATACATGCTAAAGGACTGTTATTACTTCTGCAAGGAGCCATAGACAGTGGGTGTGCTGTTGTTTTGGAGCAAAGTGATTTCATGGAAGCTAATATTGTTTATAAACGGTCTGTTGATCTTGCAAAGACTGCTCCTCCAGGGCCAACTTTCAGACAGAAAAAGAAGTTACGAGTCAACAAAAATAAAGAACAAGATAAACCCAAGGAAGAAGCTCGTCTTGTATTTGTGCAACCATTGACAAGTCGGACTAGTTCTGAGAAAATGCAAAGTTCTAGAATGCTTAGAAACCATAGTTTCAGCAGTGACTGTGACGGTTTAGTGCGACACGGGAGTTTGGGAGTAGATGAACTTGCAAAGCTTTTGGCATGAGTTGGTTGTGAAGGCTTTTTGGTCAACACATAATGGGAATGAAAATGTAACAAATCATAGAATTAAAGTTTCTAAATGCAATTTTGCTCACCATGACTTGTGGTAGAATATGGGAATGTGTGGTGGAATAGTTTGTTTGACACAAGGCTGATTCTCAAGAGAGCCCATTGTGTTTTGAGCTCCATTACAAAAATTGAGAATTGGAAGGTGTTTTGTATTTTTGTAACGTGTACAGAACTTGATGCTGCCAAATTGTTCATTTTTCTGCAATTATTATTCACAACGCTTACTTAGGCACACCAATGAATAAAGAAGCATGCAGGGGGACATCTCTTGAGTAAGCAATGGTTCTTGGAAATCATGGCATAGGATGTTGAGTAACTTTAACATGCTCTACTGCAAATGCGGGTGTGTAAGTCTGGTTTGAAAATTGGAACTTGGAGGAACTTGCCGAAATGGTATCTTAGTGTTCACTTGGAAGGCATTAAGAAACGTTCTAACAATCAAAACTGAAACCATTTCTTTTCAAGTGAGATCCTTCTTCATTTCTTTGCAGCATAGATGAATAAATGTCATTTCGTTTAATTGGAACTATGCACTGATAGCCGTCATGGCTCAGCGTGATGAGTAGAGATGTGCAACTACGTTCTACTTGAGGTGATTTTCTAAACATTACTTCCCACCTGGAAATCGAGAAAGAGAGGTGAATAGAAGGAAGCTATACAGGTTAACCCCTCACCAGTTGCAGACTATAAGGAGCTGGGTAAAGATCAATGATGGAAGCGGAAGTATACAAAATTTAGCACCAAGCCAGCCTCCTTGCCGTCCCAGAAATTTTGGCAGGCACTCTGGATACCAAACTTACGGTTTAAAAGAAAAGGATTGCAGCAAGTCATTCTAGCTTTTTGGTCCAGTTCAAGTTCAAGTCTTAGTTTTGAAAGGGTGGTGTTTCTTGTATGGTTCAAAATTTTGATTGAATTCGCCTACTAAAATGACGAAGAATTTAGTTCAGACTGATTGTTCCCTATAAGACGCCAAATGTCATAATGCGCCAATGTAGAGTTTTAAAATAATTATAAATAGGTGTCATCATCTCAAAGGTCAATAATAATAGCAGCATGGTTGAGTAATTTAATTGTGTAAATGGGAATTTGGACATCCCTGTTCCATAGCAAAACAAACTATGAAAGTTTCTGATCATGATAAAACATTATTTTAAATATTAATTCAAGACACAATCTATTAATCACAAATAAAAGAGAACTTTCCTATAATGATGGTCTCCACAAATAAAAAACTTGTGGAATTGAAAGTTAGAAGATAAAATTAAAACCCAGCATAATTCAGTTACCCAAGGAGATCGAATTGAATTGAAATTATTGGTTGGTTTCAATGTTGGGTAACCAATTCCAATATAAGAAAATTCTATGGAAATTTTGTTCAAAATCGATTCGATCGGAAAATTGAAGTTTTTAAAAAATATATTAATATTCATATTTTATATGGGTTATTATTAATTTGTTTTAATTTATTTATAATTTATTTAAGACGCTTAACATAATGTTTATGTATAGAATATTTTTTAATATGATTATGATTGTTTAATTATATTTATATTTAATTTATTATCAAAATTATAATCAATTTTAGCATACTTATTCAAATTTCGATTTTATGGTATCTGAACCGAATCGACCAAAATTTTATTTTTGGATCAAGTTTGATTCCATCCCAGACAGAAGTCGGGTTAGTTCGGTTGTAAAAGACGAATGAAGAACCTCACCCTTGCCAAGAATTCATTTTATTTGGTTTATTGCGCCTCCTCTCCGTGTGTTCTGCTGCTCATTGCAAGATCACACCTAGAGGCCTTGCCTTAGCAATCAGTTGATTTAGGTACCAACCA